>MCJB01024272.1:150551-187189 GCA_002018475.1 Nicotiana obtusifolia
CCCCCCCCCCCCACAAAAGGCGTTTCTTTTCTCACCAACTCTGTGAGTGGTGCTGCTATGGTGCTAAAGTCTTTAACAAAGCGCCTGTAGAAACTAGCTAGTCCATGTAAACTTCTAACATGTGAAGCAGTAGTAGGAGTAGGCCAGTGTCTAATAGCTTCTACCTTAGATTCATCTACTTCAACACCATTATCACTTACAACAAATCCCAGAAATACAACTTTCTCTACACAAAAGGCACACTTTTTGTAATTAACATATAACTTTTCAGCTCTTAATACTTCAAAAAAACACTTACCTTTGGTGATCAACACGGTCATCTAAACATCTACTATAATTCAGGATATCATCAAAGTAGACAACCACAAACTTATTAAGAAACTGTTTAAGCACATGATTCATTAGTCGCATGAACGTACTAGGTAAGTTGGAGAGACCAAAAGGCATCACCAACCATTCATATAGACCAAACTTGGTCTTGAATGCAGTTTTCCACTCATCACCCGGTTTCATACGGAATTGGTGGTAACCGGACCTAAGATCAATCTTAGAAAACACATTTGAACCACATAACTCATCTAGCATGTCATCTAACCTAGGGATAGGATGACGATACTTTACCGTTATCTTGTTGACGGCTCGGCAATCAACACACATCCTCCAGGTGCCCTCTTTCTTTGGAACCAAGATCACGGGTACGGCACACGGACTTATACTCTCTCGAACTAGCCCTTTAGTCAATTGCTCATCCACTTGTCGTTGCAACTCCTTAGTATCTTGTGGATTGCTTCAATATCTGGTTTGTTCGGAATTTGTGGCCCCGGAACAAAGTCAATTTGGTATTCTATCCCCCTCAACGGAGGCAGTCCACTCGGCATCTCTTCTGGAAACATGTCCACCTATTCCAGTAGAACATCATTAACAACAATAGGCAAGGGATGAATGTTAGTAGAAACTTCATCATCACACTCAGCAAAATCAGCTCCCTTATCTTCCTCAATCTCCTCGTCACTCTCCACCTCACAAAGAGTACAATCATGTTCAGGTCTTCAGGTAGAACCATCACTAGTTCCTTCCCCGGCGTGCTTCTAATTGCTAGAGGATCTTTCTATGTTCTCCAATCGGCCCTTAATTGCCCTTAATTCGGTCAAGAGGTCGGCCAAAGTAATGTCAGTCACAACCTTTTCTCCTTCCGTAGCCATGTACCTGCAAAGAAACAAGACTAGAGAATGTGTTCTTAGAAGCTTTCCTACTTTAGTTTGGAGAATACCAATCCCCTCTCCCTAACCCTTTAGGAATTCGCCCCCCCCCCCTCCCATTTCCTTTTCAAACACAAATTAGCCCCTCCTCTCCTTGTCCAAATAGAATTTCAACTCCTTGAAACTTCTCCTTTTTGCATTGGGAGTTGTTTCCTTCTTGGACTAGAATTAGGGTTTCCTATTCTCCTCCTTTATCCTCACCAAATTCGGTCTCCCTAACACTTCTTAGGCCCTGTCCCGCGTTTTTGACAATGCTCTTTCAAGAACATCAAATTAAAGTTCAAGAACATCAAGAATTCGCAGCAACCTTGTTAAGAGCGTTTGAGGATTCGAGAACCACTTCAGGAACAACGTAAAAGTCTTCAAGAACTTCAATTTTAACTCCAAGAACTCCAAGATTTTCAAGATTTAATCGTGCACTTTCAAGAATTTTCAACTGGAGTTTCAAGATTGATTATCGGTTTCTAACAATCAAGAACTTCAAGATTTGGTTCAAGAACGTTTCTTTATTAATCAATCTTCAAGGCTTTAATCCCTAGATGATTCAACAACTTCAACAGCACAAATTTTCGGTTTTTCTTTCTTCTTTATTTTTTATTGTTTTCAAAAATAAAATTTAAGAATTAGAACCTAAAACTAAGGCACAAATAATAGGATTGGGATTGTAGAAACAAACTCGTTCCAAGCTCTGATACCAACTAATGCAATATAATTGCTCTGATACCAACTGATGCAATATTAAACGCGGAAACAAGAAAAGAAAAGATAGAAGCAAGACGGTCTGTGAATTATCAAGACAACAAGTAGGAACAGGTTAGTGATGTACTTATACGGTCAAGCTGGAGGACAAGAGTTATGTACTTAAGCCCTTAACACCGCAACAGGTTAGTGATGATTACAAACGCATGTGGGAACTGAAAGAGGCGGCTAAAGCTAAGGCTTCAGTGGAGCCCAAATTCGAAGCCATAACCAATGGTAGTACATCGAACCTGTCAGGTAATATTTGTGCTATGATGCAACCAGGTGAGTATTTGAGAAGTAATGATAGTTCTAAACTCTTAATTTGCCTAATTCATAAGGGTGTTTACTTGAGCTCTAATGATGAAGTTTTCTACTAACGTTCACCCCTTACCTAGTGTTGTTGATGATGTTTTACAGGAATATGCAAACGTGCTGCGAGGAGATAGTTCATTCCAAGTATTGCAGGAGATCAATAACAATATGTTATAGACCTACCTGGTGAGTATAGTGTTTCTAAGACATTCAACATTTCTGACTTAACTCCTTGTGTTGCAGGTAGTGCCACTTTGAAAGATGAAGATGGTTCGATTTCGAGGACGAAATCTTCTCAAGAAGGGGAGAATGATGCAAGGCAACCTGATCAAGCTACGTTCATGTCTTGGAAGAAGCTACATTCATGCTATGATTGCGCAATGATGGAAAAAGCGGGTAGCATGTTGGATAAGACAAGAAAAGGCATTGGTTAGCCTTGGAGAAGAGCCAAGCGTTCACACATCTTGTGTTGGACGAAATATTTGTTGATGATGTACATTTGTGTTTATGTTGTATTATTGTGTTGCTATGGAAGAAATTAATTCTTGTTTGGTCCTGCGTGACTATTTTTTAAACTTAGCCAAATTGTGGCCTTTTTGTTAATTAGTTGTTTCCTAGTTGATTTAGGTTAACTGATTATTCTTTTCCTAGTTGATTTAGGTAAAGGCTCATTCTATATAAGCCCAAACACTTCATTATTTTGACACCTTTTTTGACATTATTTCAATCAAAAAACAGCAGCACATTGCTCCCAAAATCTTGTGAATTAACTTGTCCAATTTCGGTGTGATTCAAAATTAAACTTGTTCCTTTGTTTGATCGAACAATTTGCAAGATCATCGTTGTATTGAGGGTCGTTCGTATAGCATAGGTACTCCGTGACTTCATCAAGAAGGTAAGTAGACTAGTTCCTACTTGTTGTCTTGATAGTTCATTGAGCGTCTTGCTTCTATCTTTTGTTTTGTTATTTCTGCTTTTTAATATTGCATCAGTTGGTATCAGAGTAATTATATTGCATCATAAGCAAAGAAAAATTTTAGAAGTGCCAGCATCAATAGTCCATCAGAACTGCAACAATAGTCCATAGCACATGGTTATCACTAATATCCTTGGACAAACCTGCATGTATTCCCACTGATCAAACCAAGGATCTGAAACAAGCAACATAGATCAAACAGCAAAATACCTTAGCTATTTTGTTGATGATTAGCAAGAAAGAGGAGGAGAAGCACATAAAAACATGGAAACAAACAGCACAACAATGCCAACAGAAGCAGCAAAATAACCTGCTTGTATCACTACTTTTGAGGAACTGGGGAACAGAAAGAATCAGAAAAGGAATGCCACAACAGGGTCAGCAGCTTCAGCAGCCTACTTGACCACTGACATAGTTAAACAACATAGCAAGAAGCTAGGGTGAAGAAAAGTAACTTGCACCGAAGGAATCAAGGGAGAAGAGGAAACTGCTAGTTCTGCTGAAAAAGGACACAGCAAGATCACAGCAGCAGCAAGCTCACTTCAGAAGTCAGTCACACATTAACAAGGTTCTTTATTGCAGGAAATCTGTTAGCAGGACCAAAACTGCAGACACATATCCTGCTCAAACTCAGGAAAATAGAAATGCAGCCTAGACAGATGTTTTTCAGAAGTGCAGCTATAAGGAGGAGATGCAGTACAGATAAATCATCAGACAACTCATGACACAACAGTGCCAGCAGCACCAATATATTAGCCCACTGTCAGCAAGAATACCGATGACATCAAGAATGGGGAGATGCAAACTGCTGTTAGGAATGCAATGGCCTACAGCTTACCAGTGCAGCTGATGGAGGACAACCTGATCAAGCTACGTTCATGCCATCAATGTTGGATAAGACAAGACAAGGTGTTGGTTATCCTTGGGGAAGAGCCAAGCGTCCATAAATCTTGCTATGGACGAATCTTGTGTTGAAGATGTACATTTGTGTCTATATTGTACTATTGTGTTGCTGTAGAAGACATTGATTCTTACTTAAGGGGTTCTGCATGACTATTCCTTAAATTAGCCAAATTGTGGCTTTTTTGTTAATTACTTGTTTCCTAGTTGCTTTAGGTTAACTAGTTATTTTTCATAGTTGATTTAGGTAAAGGCTCATTCCATATAAGCCTAAACAATTCATTATTTTGACACCTTTTGACATTATTTTCAATCAAAAAATGACAGCAACATTGCTCCCAAAATCGTGTGAATTAACTTGTCCAATTTTGGTGTGATTCAAAATTGAACTCGTTCCTTGTTTGATCGAAGAGTTTGCAAGATCATTGTTGTCTTGAGGGTTGTTCGTATAGTGTAGGTACTCCGTGACTTCATCAAGAAGGTAAGTAGACTAGTTCCCACAAGTTGTCCTGATAGTTCATTGAGCGTCTTGCTTCTATCTTTTGTTTTCTTGTTTTCGCTTTTTATATTGCATCAGTTGGTATCAGAGCTTGGAACGGGTTTGTTTCTACAATCCCAATCCTGTTCTTCGTGCCTTAGTTTTAGGTTCTAATTCTTAAATTTCGTTTTTAAAAAAAAAAAATGTGACACAAAAAAAAAAAACCAAAAATTTGTGTTGTTGAAGCTGTTGAATCATCTAGGGATTAAAGTCTTGAAGATTGATTGATAAAGAAACGTTATTGAACCAAATCTTGAAGTTCTTGATCGTTAGAAACCGATAATCTTGAAATCTTGAAACTCTAGTTGAAAATTCTTGAAGGGGCACGATTAAATCTTGAAGTTCTTGGAGTTAAAATTGAAGTTGTTGAAGAGTTTTACGTTGTTCTTGAAGAGGTTCTTGAATCCTCAAACGTTCTTAACAAGATTGCTTTGAATTCTTGAAGTTCTTGAACTTTAATTTGTTGTTCTTGAAAGAGCATTGTGAAAAACGTGGGAGAGGCCTAAGAAGTGTTAGGGAGGCCGAATTTGGGGAGGAGAAAGGAGGAGAATAGGAAACCCTAATTCAAGTCCAAGAATGAAAGAACTCCCAATCCAAAAGGGAGAAGTTTCAAGGACTTGAAATTTTATTTGGACAAGGAGAGGAGGAGCTAATTTGTGTTGGAAAAGGAGGGGGGGGGGGGCGAATTCCTAAAGGGTTAGGGAGAGGGGATTGGTCTTCTCCAAACTAAAGTGGGAAAGCTTCTAAAACTCCCTCCTTCCACTAATTTCGAAATTCTTTCTTAATTTCACTACTTCTAATTAGTAACTCATAGGTAATTTCCCTACTTAAGTCATTACTAATCTTTGAGCTTGTAGGACCTCGTGCTAAAACTCAGAATTTTCACTTTCGTAGATAATTCTTGGCTTCTTGTGCTCAATTAAAAAGTTGTCCGCCTATCGAGTCACATAACTTCACTCACCCCGAAGAAAACTATTGGTCCTGTGAACTTGAAAGGTCGCTAAGGAACTTGATCAATTAGAGGACGCCAATTTGAAGGTAAGTGTGATATCCTACCCGAAAATTTGAGTGAACGCGAGAGTCATTCAAAAAAGTGAGAGAGAGTATTTTTGACTAACCTTAATACATTCTCTAGTCTTGTTTCTTTTGCAGGTGCATGGCTGCGGAAGGAGAAAAGGTTGTGACTGACATTACTTTAGCCGAACTATGGGCCGAAGTAAGGGCACTTAGTATACGAGTGGAGAACCTTGAAAGATCCTCTAGCAATCAGAAGCACGGCGGAGAAGGAACTAGTGATGGTTCTACCTTAAGACCTGGAAATGATTGTATTGTTTGTGAGGTGGAGAGTGACGAGGAGATTGAGGAAGATAAGGGAGCTGATTTTGTTGAGTGTGATGATGAAGTTTCTTCTAACGTTCACCCCTTGCCTAGTGTTGTTAGTGATGTTTTGCAAGAATACAGGGACATGTTTCCCGAGGAGATGCCGAGTGGACTACCTCCATTGAGGGGGATAGAACACAAAATTGACTTTGTTCCAGGGTCACAAATTCCGAATAAACCTGCATGTTGAAGCAATCGACAGGATACTAGAGAGTTGCAACTACAAGTGGATGAGCTATTGACTAACGGGATAATTCGAGAGAGTCTAAGTCCATGTGTCGTACCCGTGATCTTTGTTCCAAAGAAAGACAACACCTGGAGGATGTGTGTTGATTGCCGAGCCGTCAACAAGATAACGGTAAAGTATCGTCATCCTATACCTAGGTTAGATGACATGCTAGATGATTTATGTGGTTCAAGTGTGTTTTCTAAGATTGATCTTAGGTTCGGTTACCACTAAATCCATATGAAACCGGGTGATGAGTGGAAAACTGCATTCAATACCATGTTTGGTCTACATAAATGGTTGGTGATACCTTTTGGTCTCTCCAACGCATCTAGTACATTCTTGCGATTAATAAATCATGTGCTTAAACCGTTTCTTAATAAGTTTGTGGTTGTCTACTTTGATGATATCCTGATTTATAGTAGAAGTTTAGATGACCATGTTGATCACTTAAGGCAAGTATTTGAAGTACTTAGAGCCGAAAAGTTATATGTTAATTACAAGAAGTGTGCCTTTTGTGTAGCGAAAGTTGTATTTCTTGGATTTGTTATATGTGTTAAGGGTGTTGAAGTAGATGAATCTAAGGTAGAACCTATTAGAGACTGGCCTACTGCTACAACCGTTTCACATGTTAGAAGTTTCTGTGGACTAGCTAGCTTCTACAGGCACTTTGTTAAAGACTTTAGCACCATAGTAGTACCACTCACAGAGTTGGTGAGAAAAGATACGCCTTTTGAGTCGGGGGAGCCGCAAGAGGGTGCCTTCCAAGAATTGAAACTAGGCTTAGTTCTGCCCGATTGTTACAATTACCTGATTTTAGTAAGGCGTTTGAAATTGAGTGTGACGCCTCGGGGGTGGGAACTGGAGGTGTTCTTATGCAAGATGGGAAGCCTATTGCCTATTTTAGTGGGAAGTTGAAGGGGGCTGCCTTGAATTACTCTACGTACGACAAAGAATTGTATGCCCTCGTGAGAGCTTTAGCTCATTGACAACATTACCTATGGCCTAAGGAATTCGTAATTAGAAGTTATCATGAGTTCTTCAAACATCTTAGGGGTCAAGAGAGACTAAATAAACGACATGCCAAGTGGGTAGAGTTGATTGAGAGTTTCACTTACGTGATTCATTACAAGAAGGGAAAGGAGAATGTAGTAGGTGACGCACTATCTAGGAAGTTTGCTTTGATAGGTTGATGGGTTTTGAGAGTATTATGTCTATGTATGAGCATGACCCTAAACTTAAGAGTGCGTATGATGCCATTACTAGTGGGTAGCGGATTGAGAAGTATTAGTGGCATGATGGGTACCTTTTTAACAAGGGGAGAGTTTGTATACCCGAGTCCTCGTGGCGAGAGTTGTTGGTGCGTGAGGCGCATTGTGGGGGCTTGATGGCACACTTTGGGGTAAATAAGACTTTAGCTATATAAGGGGAACAGTTCCATTGGCCTAAGATGAGGCGAGATGTTGAGAGAATATGTGGAGCGTGTTTTGAGTGTAAAAGAGCTAAGTCTAGGTCTAATAATCATGTTTTTTATACTCCCTTACCCGTTCCTACTAGTCCTTGGGTAGATATTGTTACAACCCATAATTGCGTACATTAGATTGCAACGTAAGATAGTCTACATATAAAGGCCTAAGAACCGGAAAAGAGTTAAAAAAAAGTCAAGAAAAGAGCAAAAGGCTTCGCAAGCTAGGTATGCTATCGCAAAACCCTCACGCGAGCCGCATTTTTCTCACGCTGAAATCGCAAAACCAAGACAGATTTCTGGACAAAGATCAATGCTAGAAATACGGTCATAAGTGCGGTCGCATTTCTAAATTGAGAACCCCATATCGTACCTAATGTATCGCAAACTGAAACAAATTTCTGGGCAGAAATCTA
The DNA here is from genome assembly GCA_002018475.1 of Nicotiana obtusifolia. NCBI lineage: Eukaryota > Viridiplantae > Streptophyta > Magnoliopsida > Solanales > Solanaceae > Nicotiana > Nicotiana obtusifolia. Next base: position 158,765 of record MCJB01024272.1, read on the forward strand.
CGTCAGGAATGCGGTCAATATGCGGTCGCATTTCAAAAATGCGGACCGTAAATCAGACCTCCTATGTTGCAGAATAAGACAGATTTCTGGGCTGAGATTCGTGTCCAGAATGCGAACCGCATGTTGGTTCTGCGACGTAAATGCGATCGCAGACTGGTAGGCGACAGGCACGTGCGTCACTTATTTGCCAAATAAAGGACAAGAATAAAAGTTCCAAAGTCGGCCAAGAGAGGACTTTTAAGGGATTATAAACTTAATTATTTCATCCTTACCTCAGACCTCCCAAACGAAATAGAACCCCTGCAACCCCTTCTCAAAAATCCCACACAACTCCTAATCAATCCTCTCCTTCAAGTTCTAATTTGGGAGAGAAATCTAGAGATTGAAGAACTAAGGAAAGGCCCTAACCGACATTCTCTCTCTTTTAGGCCCTAGTTGGGAGTAAATCCTAGAGGTCGAAGAACCAAGGAAGAGGGCTAAGTTGTCCAACAGGCGAGGTCATTTGTTCCATGCATATAAGAACTCACGGGACGATGGTCGGAAGCCGTGAGTTCCACTTATAGCGGAATGGGTTGTGGTTGGTTTTGCGTAACTGTTGGGTTGCGTGTTTACTACTATTTTTGTGGAGTTTTGGAGGAAGAAGGGTGTGGGGAAACACCAAATAAATTTAGGGCTGTGATTAATAATAACTATAACGCTTAGAGGATAACGATAGAATCGTTTCTTTTAATGTAGACCAAAGAGTACGAAAGTTGCATAGCTTGAAATTGGTGCAGAGTGTACAAGGTATGTGAGACTGTCCCTTTCCTTCTTTTGCACGACTCTGATTATACATAATGCAATGAACGAGCCCTCAAAGATACTCTACTCTTAGAAGCTAGAAGCGCTTATAATGTTTCCTCTCTTACGGGAGGATTGATGTGTGTTGTTTCTTCGACCGTACGTCACTTTGAAAGGTTCAGAGAGCGTGATTTCTATGAGTCCAGCATGCATTATCTATTTTACCCTACCGAGCCGCGCTATAGTCGGCCGGGTATGGCACCTATTGTGCAACTATACATATGTATATGTTATTACTCTACTGAGTCACGCTATAGTCGACAGCTATTTTACTCTACCGAGCCGCGCTATAGTCGGCCGGGTACGGCACCTATTGTGCAACCACTAATCAGTTGGGTATAATGATGTTGAAGCCCACCGAGGCGTATGTAAATGATGAGGATGAGGCCCACAGAGGCGTATATATATACATATGATGATTTTACAAAGGATATAAGTATATGCATATGCACATCAAGCATTTCATGGTTAGTCGCCCTCAGAGGCACTCAGATGGTACAGGTTATATGTTTCTTATCTCGACGCATATTACTGTTCTTATATTATGTTTTCCTGTCTTACATACTCAGTACTTTATTCGTACTGACGTCTTTTTATTTTTAGACGCTGCATGTCGTGCTGCAGGTTCGGATAGACATATAGACGAGGCTCCCCCACCATAGCAGGTTGTCCAGTTCAGCGGATATTGGCGAGATCCCTTCTCCGGACTTGCCGTGGTCTTGGTATGCATTTTGTTATTGGCATTATGGGTATGTCAGGGACCTGTTCCGACACAGGTTGCATTACTTGTCTTTCTGCAGAGGCTCATAGACAAGGGGTCAACTTTTGTATAGCGAAATTGCCTTATCGGCAAAAGTATTTTTGTTGTATAATAACAGCCTTGTTGGCCAGGTTATATATGTATGTACATGTTATTATCGGAAATTTTGGGTTGATAAGGATTATTGTTTGCTATTTATCCTAACCTCGTCAGCCTTATAGACAATAAGAGAGGTTTGATGACAGGTAGGTCGGCACTCGGCGAGTAGTGTCCGGGTGCTAGACGCGGCTCTCCGGCTTGGGTCGTGACAAACTTGGTATCAGAGCAGGTCTGTCCTAAGAATTTTCCATGAGCCGTGTCTAGTAGAGTCTTGATTATGGATGTGTAGCGCACCACATTAATAATCAGGAGGCTTCCTGACATTTAGGGTTGTTACTTTCTTCCTAAATTTAGATCGTGCGTAGGGTTGAGTCGTAAGTGTTCGTCTCTAATATTCCTCTTGTTTTCCTTCAACGATGCCTTCGAGTAGGAAGCAAACAACTAGTAGACGTCTTGGTACAGATGCGGGAGAGGGTACCAGTCAGGTTCCCCAAGCTAGAGAAGGCCAAAGTGAGCCTCAGAGCGAGATGCCGTCTCGGACCTCATCTACTCCGCCTTCCCCAGAGGACATTAGAAGCCACCCGGCATCTCTAGTTCCTCTATCTGGTACTACAGACCAGGACTTGCGGACTGCAGTATAGTTGTTGACTAGCTTGGTAGCTTCTCAGACTCAGAGACAGAATGCCGTTGCTGCTGATAGACCGGCTAGTGCCAGAGTTCGTGACTTTATTAATCTAGATCCTCTAGTGTTTACCGGGTCAGACCCCAAGGAGGACCCGCAGACCTTTACTGACCAGATTCATCGCACACTGCGGGTTATGCATGTTAGTGATACGGAGGCAGTAGAGTTGGCATTTAGTAGTTTTCTGGTATGATAGTTGGGAAAGATCCAGGGGTCCGAATGCTTCCCCACCTGGGTGGAAGGAATTTTTTCAGGCATTTCTCCGTTACTACCTACCAGTTGAGGTACGATGAGCTAGAGCTGATAAATTCTTGAACCTTAGACAAGGCAACATGAGTGCGCGAGAGTACAATATGCAGTTTGATTCTTTAGCAAGGTATGCTCCCAATATGATGGCCAATATGAGTGATAGGGTTCATTTGTTCGTGAACGGATTGGGACCACATCTGATAAATGAGTGCACGACAGCCTCCTCGATAGAGGGCACGGATATTTCTGGTATTCAGGCTTATGCCGAGACCCTAGGGGATTGAAAGTGCCAGCAGAGGGTAGATAGGGAGCAGGATAGGAGCCAGCATAAGACGACGAGATTTGCAGGGTATTCTGGTGACTTCAGAAATAGTGTCAGGCCCCAGTCTTCGAGGAGTTCGGCGCCACCTACAGCTAGTGCCCCTCCACAGTTTCAGAGACCACGATATGATCGGCTTACCTATTCGGGTCCAGGTCAGAGTTCGTGGGCATCAGGCTCGCAACATCAGAGGGATACTAGTCAGATGAGGCCCCTAACACCACGTTGTGATAAGTGCGGCAAGGCCCATTTTGGACTATGTCGTCGAGGTTTCGATGTATGCAATTCTTGTGGACAGCCTGGCCATATAAGGCGGGATTGTCCTAATGGAGGAGGTGATGGTATGGTTCAGCCGACTGGATATGCGTCTGGTTCTTCCTTATCTGTTCGACCTCCAGCACGAGGTTTCCAGCAGTCGACAGATCGTGGCAGGGGTAGAGGTGCAGTGCCGAGTCCGAGTGGTACTCAAAATCGAAATTATGCTCTAGCAGGTCAGCAGGATCTCGAGTAGTCTCCGGATGTTGTTACAAGTGTACTGTCTGTATTTTCTTATGATGTATATGTATTGATTGATCCGGGATCAACATTATCATATGTTACACCCCTTGTGGCTGATAAGTTTGGCATTGAACCTGAATTGATAAGTAAACCATTTGCGATATCTACTTCAATCGAAGATTTTGTGGTTGTTAGGAGGGTATATAGAGGTTGCACCGTGACGATTTGTAGTCGTAAAACCTCGGAGAATTTATTTGAGTTAACAATGGTTGACTTCGACGTGATAATGGGAATGGACTGGTTGGCCTCATGCTATGCAAATGTTGATTGTCGTACGAAGATTGTTAGATTTCGATTTCCTAGTGAACCCATCATTGAATGGAAGGGGAATATTGTTTCGCCGAAAGCTGGTTTATTTCCTATCTTAAGGAAAGTAAGATGATCTGAAATAGGTACATTTACCATCTCGTTCGCATTATAGATGCGGAGGTGAAACCGCCCACTCTACAATCAATTCCCATAGTAAATGAATTTCCAGATGTTTTTCCAGATGAACTCCCAGGTCTTCATCCTGAAAGGGAGATTGAGTTTGGCATTGATGTGTTGCCCGACACTCACTCGATTTCTATCCCTCCATACAGAATGGCCCTGGCAGAGTTGCGAGAGTTGAAAGTGCAGTTGAAGGACTTGTTGGATAAGGGCTTCATTAGGCCTAGCACTTCACCTTGGGGTGCGCCACTCTTGTTTGTACGGAAGAAAGACGGGTCGTTGAGGATGTGTATCGATTATCGATAGTTGAATAAGGTTACTATAAAGAATAAGTATCCACTTCCAAGGATTGACGACTTGCTCGACCAACTTCAGGGTGGCAAATACTTTTCCAAGATTGACCTACGTTCAGGATATTATCAAGTGAGGGTCAAGGAGAAGGATATTCCAAAAATAGCCTTTCGGACAAGATATGGGCATTACGAGTTCTTGGTGATGTCGTTCGGGTTAACAAATGCCCCGACAGTTTTTGTGGATCTCATGAATACCGTATTCAAGCCTTATCTTGATGTGTTCGTGATTGTATTCATTGATGACAGTCTAGTCTATTCCCGTTCAGAGACAGAACCGAAAAAGAGTTCAAAAAGTCAAGAAAAGAGCAAAAGGCTTCGCAAGCTGGGTATGCTACCGCAAAACCCTCACGCGAGCTGTATTTTCTCACGCTGAAATCGTAGACCAAAAAAGATTTCTGGACAAAGATCAATGCCAGAAATGCGGTCATAAGTGCGGTCGCATTTCTAAAATGTGAACCGCAAATCGTACCTAATGTATCGCAGACTAAAATAGATTTCTGGGCGGAAATTTACTCCAGGAATGCGGTCAATATGCAGTCGCATTTCCAAAATGCGGACCGCAAATCAGACCTCCTATGTCGCAGAATGAGACAGATTTCTGGGCTGATGTTCGCGTCCAGAATGCGAACCGCATGTTGGTTCTGCGACGTAAATGCGATCCCAGACTGGTAGGCGACAGGCACGTGCGTCACTTATTTTCCAAATTATAGGACAAGAATAAATGTTCCAAAGTCGGCCAAGAGAGGACTTTTAAGGGATTATAAACTTAGTTATTTCATCCTTACCTCAGACCTCCCAAACGAAATACAACTCCTGCAACCCCTTCTCAAAAATCTCACACAAACCCTAATCAATTTCCCCTCTCCTTCAAGTTCTAATTTGGGAGAGAGATCTAGAGATTGAAGAACTAAGGAAAGGCCCTAACCAATTTTCCCTCTCTTTCAAGCCCTAATTGGGAGTAAAACCTAGAGGTCGAAAAACCAAGGAAGAGGGCTGAGTTGTCCAACAGGCGAGGTAAGTTAGTGCTCTCTTTCATACATTCTTTCTCCTGGAAATTCTTGATAATTTGTTGCATGTATGTAAGAACTCACGGGACGGTGGTCGGAAGCCGTGAGTTCCACTTATAGGGGACTGGGTTGTGGTTGGTTTTGCGTAACTGTTGAGCTGCGTGTTTTACTACTATTTTTGTGGTGTTTTGGAGGAAGAAGGGTGTGCGGAAACACCATATAAATTTAGGTTTGTGATTAATAATAACTATAACGCTTAGAGGATAACGATAGAATCGTTTCTTTTAATGTAGACCAAAGAGTATGATAGTTGCATAGCTTGAAAGTAGTGCAGAGTGCACAAGGTATGTGAGACTGTCCCTTTCCTTCTTTTGCACGACTCTAATTATACATAATGCAACGAATGAGCCCTCAAGGATACTCTACTCGTAGAAGCTAGAAGCGCTTACATTGTTTCCCCTCTTATGAGAGGATTGATGTGTGTTGTGTCTTCGACCTTACGTCACTTTGAAAGGTCTAGAAAGTGTGATTTCTATGAGTCCAACATGCATTATCTATTTTACTCTACCGAGCCGTGCTATAGTCGGCCGGGTACGGCACCTATTGTGCAACCACTGATTAGTTGGGTAGGGTGATGATGAGGCCCACAGAGGCGTGTGTATATGATGATAATGAGGCCCACAGAGACATATATATATATATATATGTATATATATATATATATATATATGATTTTATAAAGGATATAAGTATATGCATATGCATATCAGGCATTTCATGGTTAGTCGCCCTCAGAGACACTCAGATGGTACAGGTTGTATGTTTCTTATTATTACTGCTCTTATATTATGTTTTTCCTGTCTTGCATACTCAGTACTTTATTCATACTGACGTCCTTTCATTTGTGGATGCTGCATGTCGTGCTGCAGGTTCGGATAGACATATAGACGAGGCTCCCCCACCATAGTAGGCTGTCCAGTTCAGCGGATATTGGCGAGATCCCTTCTCCGGACTTGCCGTGGTTTTGGTACGCATTTTGTAATAGGCATTATGGGTATGTCGGGGTCCTGTTCCAACACAGGTTGCATTACTTGTCTTCATGTAGAGGCTCATAGACAAGGGGTTGATTTATGTATTGTTACAACCCGTAATTGCGTACGTTAGATTGCGCCGTAAGATATTCTATATATAGGGCTTAAGAACCAAAAAGAGTTCAAAAAGTTAAGAAATGAGCAAAAGGCGTCGCACAGTTGGGTATGCTACCGCAAAACCCAAATGCGAGCCGCATATCTGACACTGAAATCGCAGACTAAGATAGATTTCCGGACAAAGATCAAAGCCAGAAATGCGGTCATAATTGCGGTCGCATTTCTAAGATGCGAACCGCATATCGCACTTAATGCATCGCAGACAGAAATAGATTTCTAGGCAGAAATCTATGTCAAAAATGCGGTCTAATATGCTATCGGATTTCTAAAATGCGAACCGCAAATCAGACATCCTTCATTGCATAATGAGACAGATTTCTGGGCAACAGTTCGCATCCAAAATTCAAACCGCATGCTGGTTCTGCGACAAAAATGCGATCGCAGACGTGAAGGCGTCAGACACGTGCGTCACTTAATTGCCAACCTTTAAAAGGAGTATAACCTAGATATTTCACCTTTACTTCCAACCTTAAAAGCCAAACGAAATCGAGAGCCCTGCAACCCTTCTCAAAGAATCCCACACAAGCCCTAATAAATTTCCCACTCTTTCAAGTTCTAATTGGGGAAAGAAATCTAGAAATTGAAGCACTAAGGAAAGGCCCTAACGGATTTTCCTCTCTTTCAAGCCCTAATTGGGAGTAGAACCTAGAGGTTGAAGAACCAAGGAAGAGGGTTGAGCTACCCAACATTCAAGGTAAGTTACTGCTCTCTTTCATACATTCTTTCTCCTGGGAATTCTTGACAATTCGTTCTATGCATGTAAGAACCCACGGGATGGTGATCGGAAGCCATGGGTTCAAGTTAATTACTGGTAATGGACTAGGTTATGGTTGTTTTGGGTTGTTGTTGGACTGCATGTCTTACTTTTATTTTTGTGCAGCTTTGGAGGAAGAATGGTGTGGAGAAACACCTTATAGATTTAAAGTTGTGGTCGACAATAGCTATAACGCTTAAAGGATAACAATAAATCATTTCTTTTATTATAGACTAAGGAGTATGGCAGTTACATAGCTTGAAATTGGTGCAGTATATGCCAGGTATGTGAGACCGTCCCTTTCTTTCTTTTGCACGACTCTAATTATACACAATGCAACGAACGAGCATTCAAGGATACTCTACTCATAGAAGATAGGAGTGCTTATGTTGTTTCCCCTCTTATGAGAGTATTAATGTGTTTTGTTTCTTCGACCTTACGTTAATTTGAAAGGTTCAGAAAGTGTGATTCCTATGAGTCTAGCATGCATTGTTTATTTTACTCCACCGAGCCGCGCTACAGTCGGCCGGGTATGGCACCTGTTGTGCAACTATACTTATGTATATGTTTTACTCTACTTTAGTCGCGCTATAGTCGACAAATATTTTACTCCACCGAGCTGCGCTATAGTCGGCCGGGTATGGCACCTATTGTGCAACCACTGATCATTTGTGTATGATGATGATGAGACCCACAGAGGCGCATGTATATGATGATGATGAGGCCCACAGAGGTGTACATATATATATATATATATGATGATTTTAAAAGCATCTATGTATATGCATATGCACGTCAGGCATTTCATGGTTAGTCGCCCTCAGAGGCACTCAGAAGGTACAGGTTGTGTGTTTCTTATGCCAGCGCATATTATTGTTCTTATTTTATGTTTTCCTATTTTACATACTCAGTACTTTATCCGTACTGACGTCCTTTCTTCTGTGGACGCTGCATGTCGTGCTACAGGTCCGGATAGACATATAGACGAGGCTCCCCCACCACAGTAGGCTGCCCAGTTCAGGGGGTATTGGCGAGATCCATCCTCCGGACTTGCCGTAGTCTTGGTATGCATTTTGTGATAGGCATTATGGGCATGTCGGGGCCCTGTTCCGACACTGGTTGCATTGTTTGTCTTCTTGTAGAGGCTCATAGACAATAGACAATGGGTTGACTTACATACAGTTGGAATTGCCTTGTCGGCAAATGTATCTTTTTGTTGTATAGTATTTTGCACGACGGCCGTGTAGGCCATGGTATATTATTTATGTATGTTCATGTCATTGTATGGTATTTCAGCTGATATGTATGAATTTGTCATTATGGAAAGTTTCAGTTGATTATGATTATTGTTGCTATTCATATGGGCATCATCGGCCTTATAGATAATAAGGAAAGTAAGATGAAAGGTATATCGGCACTCGGCGAGTGGGGTCCGGGTGCCCGTCGCGGCCCTCCGGCTTGGGTCGTGACAAAACTTGGTATCGGAGCAGGTCTATCCTAGGGGTTGTCTATGAACCGTGTCCAGTAGAGTCTTGATTATGGATGTGTAGCACGCCACATTAATAATCAGGAGGCTGCCTGACATTTAGGGTTGTTACTTTCTTCCTAAATCTAAATCGTGCGTAGAGTTGAGTCGTAAGTGTTCGTCCCTAACACTCGCCTTGTTTTCCTTCAGCGATGCCTTCGACTAGGAAGCAAATAACTAGTAGACGGCTTGGTACTAATGCGGGAGAGGGTACAAGTCAGGTGCCCCAAGCTAGAGAAGGACAAAGTGAGCCTTAGAGTGAGATGCCGTCTCGGACCTCATCTACTCCACCTTCCCCAGAGGACATTAGAAGCCACCCAGTATCTCCAGTGCCTCTATCCGGTACTACAGACAAGGACTTGCGGACTACGGTATAGTTGTTGACTAGCTTAGTAGCTTCTCAGACTCAGAGGCAGAATACCGGTATTGCTGATAGACCGGTTAGTACCAGAGTTCGTGACTTTATTAATCTAGATCCTCTAGTGTTTACCGGATCAGACCGCAAGGAAGACCCGCAGACTTTTATTGATCAGGTTCATCGTACGCTGCGGGTTATGCATGCCAGTGATACGGAGGCAGTAGAGTTGGCCTCTTATCGGTTACGGGACTTAGCAGTTCTCTAGTATGACAGTTGGGAAAGATCCAGGGGTTCGAATGCTTCCCCACCTGATTAGAAGGAATTTTCTGAGGCGTTTCTTTATCACTATTTACCAGTTGAGGTATGACGAGCCACAGCTGATAAATTCTCAAACCTTCGACAAGGTAACATGAGCGTGCGAGAGTACAGTATGCAGTTTGATTCCTTAGCAAGGTATGCTCCACATATGGTGGCCGAGATGAGTGATAGGGTTCATTTGTTAGTGAACGGATTGGGACCACATCTGATAAATGAGTGCACGACAGCATCCTTGATAGAGGGCATGGATATTTCTCGTATTTAGGCTTATGCCCAGACATTAGAGGATCGTAAGCGCCAACAAAGAGTAGACAGGGAGCAGGATAGGGGCCAGCATAGGAGGACGAGATTTGCAGGGTATTATGGTGATTTCAGAAGTAGTGTCAGGCCCTAGTTTTCGAGGAGTTCGGCACCACATGTAGCTAGTGCTCCTCCACAGTTTCAGAGACCTCGATATGATCGATTTACCTATTCAGGTCCAGGTCAGAGTTCGCGGGCATCAGGCTCGCAACATCACAAGGATACTAGTCAGACGAGACCCCCAACACCGCGTTGTGATCAGTGCGGCAAGGCCCATTCTGGACTATGCCGTCAAGGTTCGGATGCATGTTATTCTTGCGGACAGCCTGGCCATATGATGCGGGATTGTGCTAGAAGAGGAGGTGGTGTTATGGCTGACTAGATCTGTGTCTGGTTCTTCCTCATCAATTCGACCTCCAGTACGGGGTTTTCAGCAGCTAGCAGATCGTGGTAGAGGTAAAGGTGCAGTGCCGAGTTCGAGTGGTTTTCAGAATCGAATATATGCTCTAGCAGGTCGACATGATCTTGAGTCGTCTCTGGATGTTGTTATAGGCATATTATCAGTGCTTTCTTATGATGTATATGCGTTGATTGATCCCGGATCTACGTTATCATATGTTACAACCCTTATGGCTGATAAGTTTGGCATCGAACCTGAATTAATAAGTAAACCATTTGCGGTATCTACTCCGATAGGGGAATCTGTGATTGCTAGAAGGGTCTATAGAGGTGGTACTGTGATGATTTGTAGTCATCAAACCTCGCCAGATTTATTTGAATTAGAAATTGTTGATTTCGATGTAATAATGGGAATGGATTAGTTGGCTTCATGTTGTGCAAATGTTGATTATCGTACAAAGATGGTTAGATTTCAATTTCCTTGTGAACCCATCATTGAATGGAAGGGGAACGTTGCTACGCCGAAAGGTAGGTTTATTTCCTATCTTAAGGCAAGGAAGATGATTTCAAAGGGTTATATCTATCATCTTGTTCGCGTTATGGATACGGAGGTGAAGTCACCCACTTTACAATCAATCCCGGTGGTCAATGAATTTCCGGTTGTTTTCCCAGATGAACTCCCATGTCTTCCCCCTGAAAGGGAGATTGAGTTTGGCATTGATGTGTTGCCTGGTACTTTTTTTTTTGCTAAATATAGTATTTATTAATTATCACCATAGTACACAACGGAGGGGCACAGAGCCTTACCTCCCCAAAAAAGTACATGTACCTTGTCATCCTAACACATTAACTATAGGTATCTAAGCAATTGTAAGTGGTTAGACCTATAATAATGCGACGATTGCCCCTTTTAGGCAATCGTATGTACAAGTTTTCCTAGATCAACTATACAAAAAAGTACATATATTTCTATTGCGACCAAATGGTTGTATGTTTTGTTTCTCCTAGTGTGTTTTTGACTGAAGTCCATTCTATCATAATTCTGCAAAAAACTAGCAAAAAAGTGCGAGTTATCTTCAATTCCACTTTGTCTCCTGATGCAGGGAAAGCCAAGTTGAAGATATCCTTCCATTTGTGTTTTGATGTTGCTTGGTGAGGCTGGTGGTTGTGGTTGTTGGTGTTTCCTGATATTGGAATTGTTGCTGTGTTGTGTAAGTGTCCTGTTGTGATTTGGATCCTTCATGATGGTACAGTTGAAGTTCCTGCTGGTGGTGTTGCTATCTGCAAGTTGATCTTGGAGTGTGGCAGCCCAGAGAGTGATGTTGAGATTGCTATTGAGCCTCCTTTGGTTACTCTTGTTGGTAATCCTGCTTGTAGCATCAGCTGCTGGCAGCTTCCTTTCACACTTTGACTTGCTTTTGTTGCTTCTGCCTTACTTTCCAGAGCTGTTGTTTCTGTTTGTTGGTTTGACTATTAAGCTTGTGAAGCTAAAACTGGCGTTGACACTGGTGCTCCTGGATTTCTGTTGTTTTTGCTGTATTGCTGTATTGGTGCAAGAGGGGTATCTGAGTTGTTGTGTATTATTGTTCGACAAAAGGTTTTCTGTGCTGTTGGCAGGGTATGATGCTGTATTTTCCTTTGTTTCTTCTAATGATGGTGCTTTTGCTCCTGGTGTAGAGATAGCACGGATGCTTGTGCCTGTGAAGATTGTGAATTTTGATGTTCCAGTGAAGAGTGTTGTGAGTATGGAAACAAGATGATTGATGCAGTTGCATTAGATTGAGCACTCGAGGTGCTCATACCACACAATGGAACTGCTCCAATAATCTGTTGCTGTTGTATCTGCTGTGTTGGTGCGAGTGGAATGTTTGTGCTGTCCTGCATTGCTGTTTGACTGAAGGTTGGCAGATTGTGGTGCTGCAGTTTTCTTTGTTTCTTCTATTGATGTTGCTTTTGCCCTTGTTGCTGATATGGCAGGGATGTTTGTGCCTGAGATGATTATGCATTTTGATGTTCTAGTGAAGAAAATAGTGAGTGTAGAAACAAGATGATTGATGCAGTTGCATTAGATTGAGCACTCGAGGTGCTAATACCACACAATGCAACTGCTCCAATAATCTGTTTCCATGTGGGCAGCTGCTTCTAGGAGAGTTATTGATTGTGGGTGTTTGCTGGCAGTGTTGTTGGTAAAGTATGGCTGATTGTCCAGTTGACTCTATGTTTTCCTTGCCTTGTTGGTTCCTGCTGGGAATGATGTTGTTGTCATTGCTAGTGACATGTCTGTTGCTGCTGTAGCAAACTGGTTTCTTTTTTTGTTATGTTCTTGATCTGACTCTGATGTTGCCAAAGATGTTGCTTGCTTTGGCGATGTTATTTTCAATGATCTTCTGCTGGGAGATATATTTCTGCTGTTCTTGTATCTTTTTAAGCCTTTGCTGCAGTGGTGCAAGTCTTTCCTTGACATGCTTTATGAAGTTGTTGCTGATGCAACCAGATTGCTGCTCAAGGTTCTTCACTGGTCTTTTGTTGATATTGCTAACCTCTTTGGAAACCTTATTGCTGCCTCTGATATTTCTTGTCTCCTTTAACTGCTCAGGTTGCCTCCTAATGTCGGTGCTTCTACAAAATCCCTGCAATATTGGTTGAGATTGCTGCAGTTGAGCATCCTGTGAGCTGAGTGTTGTTCCTGCCATCCCATCTCTTGTTCTGCTGGCCACAACTGACTGTTCAGGTTGATGATTTTTGTTATCTATGCTGTTGCAGAGTCCCTGTACAGCTATCCAGAAGGTTGTATAGTGTGCATGAAGTTGCTGCAATTGAGAGTTATGTGAGCTTGTGGAGCCTATGTTCCTGTTTGTTATTACAGTTGTGCTCTGGGGGGGGGGGGCATCTTCCTTGCTTTCCTGTAAACCGTGACCTGCATCTCTGAGAGGTCCTATACCCTTCATATGAAAGCCCAAGAGTTAGAGGTTATTGTGATCAATATTCTACTGTTAAACCTGGCTTTCCTCCCTTCTTGTTTGTTCTTGTCTTCTTTGATGAAGTGTTGCCTGGTACTCAACCGATCTCTATCCCTCCATACAGAATGGCCCCCGCAGTGTTGCGAGAGTTGAAAGTACAGTAGAAGGACTTGCTGGATAAAGGCTTTATTAGGCCTAGCACTTCACCTTGGGGTGCGCCAGTCTTGTTTGTGCAGAAGAAAAAGGGGTCGTTGAGGATGTTTATCGATTATCGATAGTTAAACAAGGTTACTATAAAGAATAAATATCCACTTCCAAGGATTGACGACCTGTTTGACCAACTTCAGGGTGCCAAATATTTTTCAAAGATTGACCTACGAAGGGTATTTCCAGGTGAAGGTCAAGGAGAAGGATATTCCAAAAATAGCCTTTCAGACGAGATATGGGCATTTCTAATTCTTGGTGATGTCGTTCGGGCTAACAAATGCCTCGACAGCTTTTATGGATCTCATGAATACCGTATTCAGGCCTTATCTTGATGTGTTCGTGATTGTATTCATTGATGACATTCTAGTGTACTCCCGTTCGGAGACAGAACATATGGGCCACTTGCGGATAGTATGACAAACCCTTTGGGATCGCAAGTTATATGCGAAGCTCTCCAAATGTGAATTCTGGCTGAACTCAGTAGCATTCCTAGGCCATGTGATGTCCGATGAGGGTATTAGTGTCGACACTCAGAAGATCAATGTAGTGAAGAGCTGGCCAAGACCCACAACACCGTCAGAAGTCTGCAGTTTTCTAGGGCTAGCAGGATATTATAGGAGGTTTGTTGAAGGGTTTTCCTCTATGTCGGCACCATTGACTAAGTTAACATAGAAAGCTACCAAGTTCCAATGGCCCGACGCTTGTGAACATAATTTCCAAGAGCTAAAGAATCGGTTCATCGCCGCACCAGTTCTTACTCTTCCAGAGGGAACAGAAGGGTATGTGGTATATTGTGATGCTTCAGGTGTAGGTTTGGGATGCGTATTGATGCAACCTGGAAAGGTGATTTCTTACGCATCAAGACAATTGAAGAAGCATGAAAAGAATTATCTAACCCATGATTTTGAATTGGCTGCAGTAATATATGCTTCGAAGATATGGCGGCACTACTTTTACGGCGTCCATGTTGACACCTACACAGATCACAAGTGTTTGCAATACATCTTCTGTCAGAAGGAACTAAATTTGAGACAGCGATGTTGGCTCGAATTACTGAAAGACTACGACGTTGAGATATTGTATCATCCTGGTAAAGCCAATGTTGTGGCAGATGCTCTCAGCCGTAAGTCAATGGGAAGCTTAGTGCACATTGGAGCAGGTAAGACAACTTACACAGCTGAAGACTAAGTAAAGCTGTATATCAAGGAGATTGTTAGACTTTATGGTGTGCCGATGTCTATTATATGAGACCGAGGAGCTCAATTCACAGCTAACTTTTGGAGGTCTTTTCAGAAGGGTTTAGGCACAAAAGTGAATCTCCACGGCTTTTTATCCGCAGACTGACGGACAGGCTGAACGTACTATTCAGACACTGGAAGATATGCTGCGAGCATGTGTCGTAGATTTTAAGGTAAATTGGGATGACCATCTTCCACTCATAGAATTTGCCTACAATAGTAGCTACCACTCCAGTATTAAGATGGCCCCATACGAGGCACTATACGGGAGGAGATGTAGATCACCAGTTGGATGGTTCGAAGTCGGTGAAACTGAGTTATATGGGCCAGATCTGATCCACCAAGCCATTGAGAAGGTGAAGGTGATACAGGAATGATTGAAAACGGCACAAAGCAGGCAAAAGTCCTATTATGATGTCCGACGTCGTGATATGGAGTTTGAAGTTGGTGATCGGGTGTTCCTGAGGGTCTCACCAATGAAGGGTGTCATGCGTTTTGGGAAGAAAGGTATGCTGAGTCCAAGGTATATCGGTCCGTGTAAAATTCTTTGACGAATTGGACGTGTGGCTTACGAGTTAGAACTACCGTCCGAATTGGAATTTGTCCATCCGGTATTCCATGTATCTATGTTGAAGAAATGTATTGGAGACCCTTCTCAAAGATGTATAAATTACATAGGATCTATCATATGAAGAAGTACCAGTGGCTATACTAGACCGTCAAGTCCGCAAGCTAAGAACAAAGGATGTAGTTTCCGTCAAGGTATTGTGGAGGAACAAACATACGGAAGAAATGACATGGGAAGCAGAGGAGGAGATGAAGTCTAGATACCCTTACCTGTTCCAGAATGGAGATAATGAGGGTGCCGGGAGAACGCAAGACGCATTAAAGGGAGAAACGTCTTTACGCCTCATCATCATCATATACATACGCCTCTGTGGGCCTCATCATCATCATACCCAACTGATCAGTGGTTGCACAATAGGTGCCATACCCGGCCGACTATAGAGCGCTTGGTGGAGTAAAATAGTTGTCGACTATAGCGCGACTACAGTAGAGTAAAACATATACATAAGTATAGTTGCACAATAGGTGCCATACCCGACCGACTATAGCACGGCTCGGTGGAGTAAAATAGATAATGCATGCTGGACTCATAGGAATCATACTTTCTGAACCTTTCAAATTGACGTAAGGTCGAAGAAACAACATACATCAATCCTCTCATAAGAGGGGAACAACATAAGCACTCCTAGCTTCTATGAGTAGAGTATCTTTGAGGGCTCGTTCGTTGCATTGTGTATAATTAGAGTCGTGCAAAAGAAAAAAAGGGACGGTCTCACATACCTGGTATATACTGCACCAATTTCAAGCTATGCCACTGCCATACTCCTTAATCTACAATAAAAGAAACGATTTTATTGTTATTCTTTAAGCGTTATAGCTATTGTCGACCACAACTTTAAATCTATAAGGTGTTTCTCCACACCCTTCTTCCTCCAAAACACCACAAAAATAATAGTAAGACATGCAGTCCAACAACAACCCAAAATAACCATAACCCAGTCCATTACCAGTAATTAACTTGAACCCATGGCTTCCGATCACCATCCCGTGGGTTCTTACATGCTTAGAACGAATTGTCAAGAATTCCCAGGAGAAAGAATCTATGAAAGAGAGCAGTAATTTACCTTGCATGTCGGGTAGCTCAGCCCTCTTCCTTGGTTCTTCAACCTCTAGGTTATACTCCCAATTAGGGCTTGAAAGAGAGGAAAATCCATTAGGGCCTTTCCTTAGAGCTTCAATTTCTAGATTTCTTTCCCCAATTAGAACTTGAAAGAGAGAGAAATTAATTAGGGCTTGTGTGGGATTCTTTGAGAAGGGTTGTAGGGCTCTCTATTTCGTTTGGCTTTTAAGATTGGATGTAAAGGTGAAATATCTGGGTTATATTCCTTTTAAAGGTCGGCAATTAAGTGACATACGTATCTGACGCCTTCACGTCTGCGATCGCATTTTCGTCGCAGAACCTACATGCGGTTCGCATTTTGGACGCGAACCGTAGCCCAGAAATCTGTCTCATTATGCGATGAAGGATGTCTGATTTGCGGTTCGCATTTTGGAAATACGATAGCATATTAAACCTCATTTTTGACATAGATTTCTTCCTAGAAATCTATTTCAGTCTGCGATGCATTAAGTGCGATATGCAGTTCGCATTTTAGAAATCTGACCGCAATTATGACCGCATTTCTGGCTTTGATCTTTGTGCATAAACCTGCCTTGGTCTGTGATTTCAGTGTTAGATATGCGACCCGCATATGGGTTTTGCGGTAGCATACCCAACTTTGCCAAGCCCTATGCTCTGTTCTTGACTTTTTGGACTCTTTTCCGGTGCTTAGGCCCTTATAGGTAGACTATCTTATGGCGCAATCAACATGGACACCGTACAAGTAGTGCCGCCATATCTTCAAAGCATATATTACTGCAGCCAATTCCAAATCATGGGTTGGATAATTCTTCTCGTGCCTCTTCAATTGTCTTGACGCATAAGCAATCACCTTCCCATGTTGCATCAATACGCATCCCAAACATGCACCTGAAGCATCACAATATACCACATACCCTTCTGTTCCCTCCGGAAGAGTAAGCACTGGTGCGGAGATCAACCGATTCTTTAGCTCCTGGAAACTACGTTCACAAGTGTCGGACCATTGGAACTTAGTAGCCTTCTGTGTTAACTTAGTCAATGGTGCCGATATAGAGGAAACCCCTTCTACAAACCTCCTATAATATCCTGCTAGCCCTAGAAAGCTGTAGACTTCTGACGGTGTTGTGGGTCTTGGCCAACTCTTCACTGCATCGATGTTCTGAGTGTCGACACTAATACCCTCGTCAGATATCACATGGCCTAGGAAGGCTACTGAGTTCAACCAGAGTTCACATTTGGAGAACTTCGCACATAACTTGCGATCCCGAAGGGTCTGTAATACTATCCGCAAGTGGCCCATATGTTCTGTCTCCGAACGGGAGTACACTAGAATGTCATCAATGAATACAATCACGAACACATCAAGATAAGGCCTGAATACGGTATTCATGAGATCCATAAAAGCTGCCGGGGCATTTGTTAGCTCGAACGACATTACCAAGAATTCGAAATGCCCATATCTCGTCCGAAAGGCTGTTTTTGGAATATCCTTCTCCTTGACCCTCACTTGGAAATACCCTTAACGTAGGTCAATCTTGGAAAAATATTTGGCACCCCTGACGTTGGTCAAACAGGTCGTCAATCCTTGGAAGTGGATATTTATTCTTTATAGTAACCTTGTTTAACTGTCGATAATCAATACACATCCTCAACGATCCGTCTTTCTTCCGCACAAACAAGACTGGCACACCCCAAGGTGAAGTGCTAGGCCTAACGAAGCCCTTATCCAACAAGTCCTTTAGCTGCAACTTCAACTCTCGCAATTCTGCTTGGGCCATTCTGTATGGAGGGATAGAGATCGGGTGAGTATCAGGCAACACATCAATGCCAAACTCAATCTCCCTTTCAGGAGGAAGACGTAGGAGTTCATCTGGAAAAATATATGGAAATTCACTGACCACGGGGGTTGATTGTAGAGTAGGTGGTTTCACCTCCGCATCCATAATGCGAACAAGATGATAGATGCAACTCTTTGAGATCATCTTCCTTGCCTTAATATAGGAAATAAACCTACCTTTCGGCGTAGAAATGTTCCCCTTCCATTCAATGATGGATTCACCAGGAAATTGAAATCTAACCATCTTCGTACAACAATCAACATTTGCATAGCATAAGGCCAACCAGTTCATTCCCATTATAACATCGAAATCAACCATTGCTAACTCCAATAAATTCGCCGAGGTTTGACGACTACAAATCGTCCAGGTGCAACGTCTATATACTCTCCTGACAACCTTAGAGTCTCCTATTGGAGTAGATCCGGGATCAATCAACGCATATACATCATAAGAAACCACTGATAATATACCTGTAACAACATCCAGAGATTACTCAAGATCCTGTCGACCTGCTAGAGCATAGATTCGAATCTGAATACCACTTAAACTCGGAACTGCACCTCTACCTCTACCACGATCTGCTGGCTGCTGAAAACCCCGTACTGGAGGTCGAATTGATGAGGAAGAACCAGACACAGATCCAGTTGTCTGAGCCATAACACCACCTCCTCTGCTAGGACAATCCCGCATCATATGGCCAAGCTGTCTGCAAGAATAAAATGCATCAGAACCTCGACGGCATAGTCCAGAATAGGCCTTGCCGCACTAATCACAACGTTGTGTTAGGGGTCTTGTCTGACTAGTATCCCTGCGATGTTGCGAGCCTGATGCACGCGAACTCTGACTTAGACCCGGATAGGAAAATCAATCATATTGAGGTCTCTAAAACTGTGGGGGAGCACTAGCTACGGGTGGTGCCGAACTCCTCGAAAACTAGGGCCTGACACTGCTTCTGAAGTCACCAAAATAGCCTGCAAATCTCGTCCTCTTATGTTGTCCCCTATCCTGCTCCCTGTTTACTATTTGCTGGCGCTTACGATCCTCTAATGTCTGGGCATAAGCCTGAATATGAGAAATATCCATGCCCTCTATCAAGGATGCTGGCGTGCACTCATTTATCAGATGTGGTCCCAATCCGTTCATGAACAAATGAACCCTATCACTCATCTCGGCAACCATATGGGGAGCATACCTTGATAAGGAATCAAACTGAATGTTGTAATCTCGCACACTTATGTTACCTTGTCTAAGGTTCAAGAATTTATCAGCTCTAGCTCGCCGTACCTCAACTGGCAGGTAGTGACGAAGAAATGCCTTTGAAAATTCCTTCCACATAGGTGGGGAAGCATTTGAACCCCTAGATCTTTCCCAACTGTCATACCAGAGAACTGCTATGTCCCGTAACCGATAAAAGGCCAACTGTACTGCCTCCGTATCACTGGCATGAATAATGTCACGACCCAAACCGGAGGGCCGCGACGGGCACCCGGACCCTACTTGCCGAGTGCCGGCATACATTTCATCTTACTTTCCTTGTTATCTGTAAGGCCGATGAAGCCCATATGAATAGCGAAAATAATCATAATCAGCTGAAATACCATACAATGACATGAACATACATATATATATATATATACCATGGCCGACACGGCCATCATGCAAAAACTATACAAAAAGATACATTTGCCGACAAGGAAATCGCTAACTGTACATGAGTCAACCCTTGTCTATGAGCCTCTACTGAATAACAAGTGATGCAACCTGTGTCAGAACAGGGCCCCGACATGCCCATAATGCCTATAACAAAATGGATACCAAGACCGCGGCAAGTCCGAAGGAGGGATCTAGCCAATACCCACTGAACTGGGCAGCCTACTGTGGTGGGGGAGCCTCGTCAATATGTCTGTCCGGACCTGCAGCATGACATCCAGCGTCCACAAATAAAGGACGTCAGTATGGATAAAGTACCGAGTATGTAAGACAGGAAAATCATAATATAAGAACAGTAATATGGGTCGGGATGTGAAACATACAGCCTGTACGATCTAAATACCTCTGAGGGCGACTAATCATGAGATGCCTGATGTGCATATGCATATACATATATATATTCCTTTTAAAATCATCATATACATGCGCCTTTGTGGGCCTTATCATCATCATATACATACGCCTCCGTGGGCCTTATCATCACCATATCCAACTTATCAGTGGTTGCACAATAGGTGCCTGCTCGATCGACTATAGCACGGTTCGGTGGAGTAAAATAGCTGTCGACTATAGCGCGACTAGTAAAGTATAACATATACTTGTATATAGTTGCACAATAGGTGCCTGCCCGACCGACTATAGCGCGGCTCGGTGGGGTAAAATAGATAATGCATGCTGGACTCGTAGGAATTGTACTTCTGGTGACGTAAGGTCGAAGAAATAATACACATCAATCCTCCCATAAGCGGGGAAACAATATAACCACTCCTATCTTCTAAGAGTAGAGTATTCTTTGGGGGCTCGTTCATTGTATGATGTACAATCGGAGTCATGCAAAAGAAAGAAAGGAATAGTCTCACATACCTAGTATTCTCTGTGCCAATTTAAAGCTACGCACTGTAACAATTCCTTAGTCTACAATGAAAGAAACGATTCTATCGTTATCCTCTAAACGTTATAGTTACAATTAACCACAACCCTAAATTTATATGGTGTTTCTCCACACCCTTCTTCCTCCAAAGCTCCACAACAATAGTAGTAAGACATGCAACCCAACAGCAACCCAAAACAACCACAACCTAGTCCATTATCAGTAATTAACTTGAACCCACGGCTTTCAACATGCATAAAACGAATTTTCAAGATTTCCCAGGAGAAATAATGCATGAAAGGGAGTAGTAACTTACCTTGCATGTTAGATAACTCAGTCCTCTTCCTTGGTTCTTCAACCTCTAGGTTTTATTCCCAATTAAGGTTTAAAGGAGAGGAGAATCAGTTAGGGCTTTTCCCTAATTCTTCAATCTCCAGATTTCTCTCCCCAATTAAAAATTGAAAGAGAGAGAAATCGGTTAGGGTTTGTGTGGGATTCTTTGAGAAGGGGTCGCAGGGGGTTCTACTTGGTTTTGGGTTTTAGAAATGGTGAAATAGCTGGTCTATACTCCTTTTAAATGTCGGGAAATAAGTGACGCACGTGTCTGATGCCTACAGGTCTACGATCGCATTTACGTCCCAGAACCAACATGCGGTTCGCATTCTAGATGCGAAACTCATCCCAGAAATCTGTCTCATTCTGGGACCCAGGAGGTCTATTTTGCGGTCCGCATTTTCAGTATGCGATTGCATACTGACCGCATTCCGAACATAGATTTTTTTCCAGAAATCTGTTTCAGTCTGCGATGCATTAAGTGCAATATGCGGTTCACATTTTAGAAATGCGACCGCATTTATGACTGCATTTCTAGCACTGATCTTTGTCCAAATATCTGTCTTGGTCTGCGATTTTAGTGTTAGATATGCGGCTCGCATGTCGGTTTTGCGGTAGCATACCCATATTTTCGAAGCCCTTTGCTCTTTTCTTGACCTCTTTGGACTTTTTTCCAGTTCTTAGGCCCTTATACGTAGACTATAGTACGGCGCAATCCAACGTACGAAATTACGGGTTGTAACACATAACCCGCAGCGTTCGATGAACCTAATCAATAAAAGTCTGCGGGTCCTCGTTGGGGTCTGATCCGGTAAACACTGGAGGATCTAGATTAATAAAGTCACGAACTCTGGTACTAACCGGTCTATCAACAATACCGATATTCTACCTCTGAGTCTGAGAAGCTACTAAGCTAGTCAACAACTGTACTGCAGTCCACAAGTCATGGTCTGTAGTACCAGATGGAGGTATTTGAGATACTGGGTGGCTTCCAATGTCCTCATGAGAAGGCGGAGTGATGAGGTCCGAGACGGCATCTCGCTCTGAGGCTCACTTTGGCCTTCTCTAGCTTGGGGCACCTGTCTGGTACCCTCTCCCGCATCAGTACCAATCTGTCTACTAGTTGTTTGCTTCCTAGTCGAAGGCATCGCTGAAGGAAAACAAGGCAAGTGTTAGGGACGAAAACTTACGATGTAACTCTACGCACGATCTAGATTTAGGAAGAAAGTAACAACCCTAAATGTCTGGCAGCCTCCTGATTATAAATGTGGCGCGCTACACACCCATAATCAGCACTCTACTAGACACGGCTCATAGACAATTCCTAGGACAGACGCGCTCTGATACCAAGTTTTGTCACGACCTAAGCCGGATGGCCGCGACGGGCACCCGAACCCTACTCGCCGGCTGCCGGCATACCTTTCATCTTACTTTCCTTGTTATCTATAAAGGCCGATGATGCCTGTATGAATAGCAGCAATAATCATAATCAGCTGAACTTTTCGATAACGACATATTCATACATATCAGCTGAAATACCATACCATGACATGAACATACATATATAATATACCACGGCCGACACGGCCGTCATGCATATCGATACAACAAAAGATACATTTGCCGACAAGGCAATTCCAACTGTACGTAAGTCAACCCACTGTCTATTGTCTATGAGCCTCAACAAAAAGACAAACAATGCAACCTGTGTCGGAACAAGGCCCTGACATGCCCATAATGCCTATAACAAAATGCATACCAAGACCACGGCAAGTCCGGAGGATGTATCTCGCCAATACCCGCTGAACTGGGCAGCCTACTGTGGTGGGGGAGCCTCGTCTATATGTCTGTCCGGACCTGCAGCACGACATACAGCGTCCACAAATAAAAAGACGTCAGTACGGATAAAGTACTGAGTATGTAAGACAGGAAAACATAAAATAAGAACAATAATATGCGTCGGGATATGAAACATACAACCTGTATCATTTGAATGCCTCCAAGGGCGACTAACCATGAGATGCCAGATGTGCATATGCATATACATATGTATATTCCTTTTAAAATCATCATATACATGCGCCTCTGTGGGCCTTATCATCATTATATACATACGCCTCTGTGGGCCTTATCATCATCATACCCAACTGATCAGTGGTTGCACAATAGGTGCCTGCCCGGCTGACTATAGCACGGCTCGGTGGAGTAAAATAGTTGTCGACTATAGCGCGACTAGTAAAGTAAAACATATACTTGTATATAGTTGCACAATAGGTGCCTGCCCGGCCGACTATAGCGCGGCTCGGTAGGGTAAAATAGATAATGCATGCTAGACTCATTGGAATTGTACTTCCGGTGACGTAAGGTCGAAGAAATAATACGCATCAATCCTCCCATAAGTGGGGAAACAATATAACCACTCCTATCTTCTAAGAGTAGAGTATTCTTTGGGGGCTCGTTCATTGTATGATGTACTATATCGTGCAAAAGAAAGAAAGGAATAGTCTCACATACGTGGTATTCTCTGCGCCAATTTGAAGCTACGCACTGTCACAATTCCTTAGTCTACAATGAAAGAAATGATTCTAGCATTATCCTCTAAACGTTATAGTTACAATTAACCATAGCCCTAAATTTATATGGTGTTTCTCCACACCCTTCTTCCTCCAAAGCTCCACAACAATAGTAGTAAGACATGCAACCCAACAGCAACCCAAAACAACCAGAACCCAGTCCATTATCAGTAATTAACTTGAACCCATGACTTCCCATCACCATCCCGTGGGTTCTTACATGCATAGAACGAATTATTAAGAATTCCCAGGAGGAAGGGTGTATAAAGAGAGCAGTAACTTACATTGCATGTTGGATAACTTAACCCTCTTCCTTGGTTTTTCAATCTCTAGGTTTTACTCCCAATTAGGAGAGGAAAATCAGTTAGGGCTTCTCCCTAATTCTTCAATCTTCATATTTCTCTCCCAATTAGAACTTGAAAGAGAGGGAAATTGGTTAAGGTTTGTGTGGGATTTTTGAGAAGGGGTCGCAGGGGGTTCTACTTGGTTTTGGGTTTTAGAAAATGGTGAAATAGCTGGTCTATACTTCTTTTAAAGATCGGCAAATAAGTGATGCACGTGTCTGACGCCTACAGGTCTGCGATCGCATTTAAGTCGCAGAACCAACATGCGATTCGCATTCTGGACGCGAAACTCAGCCCAGAAATCTGTCTCATTCTGGGACCCAGGAGGTCTGTTTTGCGGTCCGCATTTTCAGTATATGATCGCATACTGACCGCATTCATGACATAGATTTCTGCCCAGAAATCTGTTTCAGTTTGCGATACATTAGGTATAATATGCGGTTCGCATTTTGAAAATGCGACCGCACTTATGACCGCATTTCTGGCACTGATCTTTGTCCAGAAATCTGCCTTGGTCTGTGATTTCAATGTTAGATATGCGGCTCGCATGTGGGTTTTGCGGTAGCCTACCCAGCTTCGCGAAGCCCTTTGCTCTTTTCTTGACTTTTTGGACTCTTTTTTGGTTCTTAGGCCCTTATACGTAGACTATCTTACGGCGCAATCTAACGTATGAAATTACGGGTTGTAGCAGGAAAAGTATCATATACTATCAGGACATGGTTAATAAGGTATAGGACAGACTCCGATCTTGGAAAGGCAAATTGCTCTCAATTAGAGGTAGAGCTATTCTAATCAAGCATGTTTTGCAAAGCATGCCAGTGCACTTGTTATCAGCCGTAAATCCTCCAAAGCAAGTAATCAACAATCTCCACAAGCTCTTGCACAATTCTTTTGGATTAGCACAGTTGGAGGAAACAGCAGACACTGGTCGTCATGGAATAACTTATGCATTCCTTGTGAAGAAGGAGGTACAGGTTCAGATCTCTACATGACATGTCCAAAGCACTCTTCTAAACTATGGTGGAATTTAATAACTAAACCTAGTCTCTAGAGTGCATACATGTGTCAAAAATACTGTAAAACACTAAATGCAGTAATTGTTCCTTGGAAAAGAGGATCACAAACATGGAAGAAAATGCTAGAATGCAGAGAAATCATAGAACACCAAATTGACTGGCAAATCAAAATGGGATCATCACTATTCTGGTATGATAATTGCACCAGGTTGGGAGCATTATATTTCATGGTGCCAACAAACTTCCCAATTGATGAATCAATTCACAATGTGAACAATGTCCTGCAAAATGGTGATTGGAACATGCAACAACTGTCAGAAGCTTTGCCATAGGAAATGGTGGAACACATAACAATTTCAGTAAGGCCACCAAACATGGAAGACACTCTAGACATCCCATTTTGGATGTTACAAAATCAAGGTCAATTCACAGTCAAAACAGCTTGGGAATACCTCAGAAAAAGGGAAGATCCAAAAATAGCATACAGGATGATCTAGGTTAAAGAGCTCCCTTTCAAGATTGCCTTCTTCATGTGGAGAGTCTGGAAGGCAAAACTGCCATTAGATGATCTTTTGAAAAGATGGGGATATCATTTGCCTTCCAAATGCTGGTGCTGCACTGAACCAAAAGAGGAAACCATGACACACCTCTTCTTCACCTCCACCACTGCCACCAAGGTATGGAAGTATTCTCTACAAAGAGCAGGAATAGCACTTGATGGACTGACATTCCAGCAAGCAATAACAAAATGCTGGACAGCACAAACAGCCAACAAAATCAAAGCAGTGCTGCAGGCTCTTCCCTCTTGCATTATGTGGGAGCTCTGGAAAAGAAGAAATAGATACAAGCATTGAGAACCAATCACAACAGGCAGAGTCATATATCAAATCAACACAGCACTACGAGCACTAGTCAAAACTAGAAAACCAGGAATCAACGTTCCTCACAAATGGTCGATGACGGAGTTCTTAAATACAAAGGTCGATGGTGTGTACCTAATGTTGGGTAACTTCGCAAGCAAATTTTGACGGAGATTCACCAATCTCGGTATTCGGTTCATCCCGGTTCCACTAATATGTACCACGACCTTCGTCAGTTATATTGGTGGAATGGCATGAAAAATGACATTGCTACATTTGTGACTCAATGTCCGAATTGTCAGCAGGTTAAGGTTGAACACCAGAAACCTGGTGGATTGCTTCAGAATATTGAGATCCCAACATGGAAGTGGGAAGCTATTAATATGGACTTTATTACAGGGTTGCCTAGTTCTCGTCGGAAGTTCGATTCCATCTGGGTTATTGTGGACAGGCTTACAAAATCAGCCCACTTTTTGCCTGTCAAAACTGCGTACGCAGCTGAAGATTATGCCAGATTGTATATCAAAGAGGTAGTTCGATTACATGGAGTTCCAATTTCTATCATATCTGACAGAGGTGCGCAATTTACAGCCAATTTCTGGAGATATTTCCAAGAAGGGTTGGGTACTCATATTAGTCTTAGCACAGCTTTCCATCCACAGACAGACGGACAGGCCGAACGTACTATTCAGACGCTAGAAGATATGTTACGAGCCTGTGTATTGGACTTCAAAGGAAGCTGGGAAGATCATTTGCCACTTATTGAGTTTGCCTACAATAATAGCTACCACTCTAGCATACAGATGGCGCCATATGAGGCTTTATACGGGCGGAAGTGCAGGTCCCCTATTGGTTGGTTTGATGTCGGTGAAACAAAGATATTAGGACCTGAGTTGGTACAACAAGCGGTAGAGAAAGTTAAGTTAATTCAAGAAAGGTTATTAATAGCTCAGAGCTGACAGAAGTCATACGCAGATAACCGACGTAGAGTTCTGAAGCTTGCCGTGGGAGATTGGGTATTTTTAAAGGTATCGCCTGTGAAAGGCATAATGAGATTCGGCAAGAAAGGCAAGCTTAGCCCCAGGTATGTCGGGCCGTATCAGATCGTGCAGATAATTGGCCAAGTTGCTTATAAACTTGATTTGCCACCAGAGCTAGAGGCTGTCCATCCGGTCTTTCATGTCTCCATGCTTCATAAATGCTTAGGAGATCCTTCTCATATCACCCCTATTGAGGATATTCAAGTTACCGAGGACTTGTCGTACGAGCAATTTCGTGTCGCCATCTTAGATCGTGAAGTTCGTAAATTGAGAACTAAGGAGGTAGCTTCGGTTAAGGTATTGTGGCGGAATAATAATGTAGAAGAGATGACGTGGGAGGCTGAAGAAGATATGAAAGCCCGATACCCCCATTTGTTCCAGACTTCAGGTGATATTCCTGAGTCAGGTGCAGCAAGTACATCTCGGACCACGGTAAATGACAGTTTAGGTGAGTTATGGCTAATTTAGATGGTCGTGTGAGGCCAAATTGCAATTGTTATATGTTGTGTGGCCCTGTGTGGCTTTGGATATTGGTCTGAGCTGTTTGACAGGTTTTGGATAGTCCTATTTACAGAGGAAACTCTATCGAAATTTTTAAAAATTTTGAGAGTTGAGATATCCCTCAACATCCGAGGACGAATGTTCCTAAGGGGGGAGGATGTTATAACCCATATTTGTACGTGTTAGACTACACCGTAAGATAGTCTACCTTGGTTCGAGAAGAGAATTACCTTTGAGACAATAAGAGTTTAGTCCTATTGGTCCTAAACAATGCAAAGGTGTATAAGGGCGGTTAACAAGTATTAGAGGATAAACGAGTTAAGGATGTTGTAACTTGCGTTCTTGGGAAAATCGAGAGGTGTTTAACATTACCAAGATGTCATGTTTTAAGGTATTTGAATGATATGATATCCGTTTCATAAGTCTTGAAGTCAACGAGTTATGAAATAAAAGTCGACAAAAGTTGTCGCAACTTAGGTTCACAATTTTACTTAAACGTTAGGTCAAATGTTTCTGCGATTTTCTCCCAATTTACAAGGAATTACGGGGTGATCTACCTACCAGATTAAAGATCTATGAGTCTAGTTTCCAATTCTTCAAACCGTTTTTCTATACGATATCGGAGTATTGAGATAGTTGTATTTCCGTAGAACTGCGCAGGCTGGTAGGTGACAAGTAGGTGCATCACCTACTTGCCAAAATTTAGGGCTAAAATTTAAAAGCCCAATGTCGGTTAAGAGAGGGTTTTTAAAAGCTTCTAAAGCCTGATAATCCCACACAAACCCTAATCTATTTTTCCCTCTTTCAAGTTCTAGTTGAAGGTAAACCCTAGAGTTTGAGGAACCAAGGCAAGGGCTGAGTTATCTAACAAGCAAGGTGAGTTTACTGCTCTATTTAATACATTTTTTCTACTGTTAAGACTTGTTAATTCGTTCTATGTGTGTAAGAACTCACGGGACGGTGATCGGAAGCCGTGGGTTCGAGTTATTCACTTGTAGCGAACTGTTTTGTGAACTATTTTGTGTTGCTGTAAAGCTGCGTGTTTCACTACTTATTTGTGGAGTTTTG
>MCJB01024283.1:0-74618 GCA_002018475.1 Nicotiana obtusifolia
TCTTGGTCATAAAGGAGTTGAACTTTTTGTACCACTGTCTCGGTGCTTGCTTCAACCCATACAAGCTCCTGTTGAGCTTGCATACCATGTATTCCTTGCCCGAAACTACAAATCCTTCTGGTTGTTGCATATAGATCTCCTCGTTCAGATCTCCATGTAAAAATGATGTTTTGACGTCCATTTGCTCAAGATGCAAATTCTCTGATGCAACATACTCAACAGAATTCGGATAGTAGTTAACTTCACAACAGGAGAAAATATTTCCGTATAATCAATCCTTTCCTTTGTAAATATCCTTTAACCACTAACCGAGCCTTGAACCTTCTTTTACCGTCTGGTTCTGCCTTGATTCTGAACACCCACTTGTTTAACAAGGCTTTCTTCTCTGTAGGTAACTCAGTCAACACCCAAGTGTTGTTCTTCTCAAGGGAGCTCAACTCAACATTCATGGCTTGCTCCCACTTGATTGAATCCTCTACCTGTAGGGCCTCATTGAAAGACTCTGGTTCCCCTTCATCAGTCAGCAACAGATAATGTAATGAAGGTGAATACCTATATGGTGCTCTGACGGTCCTTGATGATCTCCTCAACAGCTGCTCAGGTGTCACTTGTTCCACCATAGGTTCTTCAGCAACAACGTCTGGAGTTGGTTGAGTTTCTTCCACAACATCTCTGTGTGTACTCTTCTGCAACTCAATCTCAACTCCCACTTGCTTCGTAGTCTCTAAAACCTTCTGCTCTCTGTCCTTGTATAGGACAGACTCATCAAATGTTACATCACAATGTCTCAGGATCTTTCTGTTCTTGTCATCCCAAAACTTGTAACCAAACAAGTCAGAACCGTAGTCTATGAAGTAACACTTCACAGCCTTAACATTAAGCTTGTCTCTTTTCTCTGGATCAACATGAACATAAGCCGTGCAACCAAAAGTTCTCAAGTGTGAGTACTTGAGCTCTTTTTTCGTCCACACCTCTTCTGGGATTTGAATCCCAGGGGAACTGAATGTCCCCTGTTGATCAAGTATGCAGCTGTGCTAACAGCATCTGCCCAAAACATCTTGGGTAGCCCACAGTGTATCCTCATGGTCCTTGCACGCTCATTCAATGTTCTGTTCATCCTCTCAGCAACTCCATTCTACCTTGCCTTACCGGGAACTGTCCTCATCAATCTGATTCCCTCAGCTGCACAGAATGCTTTGAACTCTGACTTGTCATACTCCTCCATTGTCAGACCTCAGGCATTTGATCTTCAAACCAGTCTGATTTTCAACTTCAGCTTTCCACCTCTTGAAAGTCACAAACACATCTGACTTATGCTTCAAGAAATAGACCCATACCTTCCTGCTGAAATCATCAATGAAGGTGACATAGAACCTGGATCCTCCAAGTGATGAAACTGGAGATGGTCCCCAAACATCTGTATGTACCATTTCCAACCGCACTTTCTTCGGCTCTCTAGCAGTCTTTGTGAAGCTAACTCGTTTCTGTTTTCCCGTAACACAGCTTTCACAAAGACCAATGTCAACAGACTTCAGGCCCTCTAATGCTTCTTTTGCAACCAGCATCTTCATTCCTTTAGCACTCATGTGTCCAAGTTTGTTGTGCCACAGACATGAACCGGAAGCACCCTCAGCGACAGCAACCATGTTAATACACCCTGCAGCGGTGTACAAGGTTCCAGATTTGGTGCCACGAGCTACAATCATAGCACCCTTCACAATCTTCCACGAACCTTTCTCAAACTCTGCTGTATAGCTGTGCTATCCAACTGACCAAATGAGATCAAATTCTTCTTAAGAGCAGGAATATATCTGACACCCTCTAATGTCCCCTGGTTTTCGATGGGGTCTTTATGCAGACATCCCCTTTCCTTCAATCTCCAAGGCTTTGTTGTCAGCAAGATACACCTTCCCAAAATTTTCAGATTTGAAATTTTGGAACAATTCCTTGCTTGGAGACGAATGAAAGGATGCACCAAAATCCAAAATCCAGGATTCGACCGGGCTGTCCACACTAAGGATTAGAGCATCCCCAATGTCTTCTGCGGAATTTACAGAATCACTATCATCTCCAGATTTATGATGCTGCTTCTTCTTTGGTTTCGTACAGTTTGTCCGCTAGTGCCCTTTATCTCCACAGTTCCAACAAATCACGTTGGGTCTGTTCGGAGATTTTCCTCGATTCTTTGATTTTGATCGGCCATGTTGATTTTGGCCCTTCGACTTGCTTCTCCTCCTTCGGTCAACTCTGAGAGCACTGCCCGATGAATCTCCCACTTCTCGTTTGCGAATGCTTTCGCTGAGAACAGCATCACGGATTTCATCAAACTTCAACTTCTCAGATCCACGGGAACTGCTAATCGCAGCAACAACAGTATCCCAAGACTCGGGCAGAGATGACATCAAAATCAACGCCTTAATTTCATCTTCGAAATTAATTTCCATAGAACTCAGTTGACTTACAATCATATTGAACTCATTTATATGATCGGCAACAGATCCATTCTCAGACATCT
Organism: Nicotiana obtusifolia; assembly: GCA_002018475.1. NCBI lineage: Eukaryota > Viridiplantae > Streptophyta > Magnoliopsida > Solanales > Solanaceae > Nicotiana > Nicotiana obtusifolia. The sequence goes on from MCJB01024283.1 coordinate 2,516, forward strand.
GTAAAGTGAACAATCTACGCATCAAATATATCTTGTTCATCGCCGATGGCTTTTCGTACATATTTGATAGCGCCTTCATCAGATCTGCCGTAGTCTTCTCCTTAACGATGTTGAACGCCACGTTTCTCGACAAAGTCAACCAGATCAACCCCAACGCCTGGTGATCCTTAAGCTTCCACTGCTCCTCTGTCATGGAAGCCGACTTTGCCTCAGTCAAGGGTTTGTGAAGATCTTTCTGGTACAGATAGTCTTCGATCTGCATCTTACAGAAACCGAAATCGGATCCATCAAACTTCTCGATTCCAATCTTCGAACTCTCTATCTTCAGTGATCGTGTTGAATCTCCAAAGCTCTGATATAAGTTGTTAGGATCAATTCACTCAAACATTCTGAACTGATGAAGAAGATGAAGAAATCTTGAAGAGAGAAAAGTTAAGGTAAAGAGACTTATTTCGTGGTAACACCCCGTTAGGGTATACTTCCACGACGGCGGGATTTATATATATTAATAATTAAGGGTATTATAATACAAGGAGAATAAACAGTACAACCTATATATAGATCCCAAATAGTCCCAAACATATAAGAGAAAGGTCTCCCAATTTGACCAGGATTATAGGTTTTCCTTTCCCAAATCTATGAGGACAATGAGTTTTCCTAAACCTATAGGGATTGTGGGTTTCCTAAAAATACAAGAAAATACTTCAAGTCCATCACATATTAATCAGGCTCCACACCTAATAATGCTCGGTATTTAAGTACTTTTGATGCTGTTCAAGTCTCATTAAGGATGAAGATAGCCTTTTACCTTAGTTACAATTCTGTTTTTGGTTAACATTTGTTTCCATTCTGCAGGGAGGGATTCCTGGTGCAACCAACCTAAGGAATTGCAAGACTTTGGAAAGCATAGTAAAAAAGCAAGCTGAAAATGGACGGTTTTATGCTGCAATATGCGCTGCTCCTGCTGTAGTACTTGGATCATGGGGGCTTCTGAAGGGGCTGAAAGTTAGAAGTTGTTCTTTTTTTTTGCTATTTAAAATTCAATGATGTTGTTTCTTTTGAAGGGGCTGAAAGTTAGAATCTGTTTCTCTTGGTTCTTTGATAGGCAACATGTTATCCGTCGTATATGGAGGAACTATCATCTTATACCATTGCTGTTGAGTCAAGAGTCCAAAAGGATGGAAAAGTTGTGACAAGTCGAGGACCAGGAACTGCGATAGAGTATGCTGTTGCATTGGTTGAGGAGTTGTATGGAAAAGAGAAGGCTGATGAAGTTTCTGGCCCACTGGTATGTTTATAATCCATCCCTTTCATTTTATCATGAATGGCAAGATACGCGACAGGTGTTGTAGATCTAAAAATTTGGGATATTGAGGAAACGTGATTTGCATCTGCATCTTATGGTAATGGATACGTTAAAACAACAAATGGATTCCTTTCGCTTCTATGCATGATTCTAGTTCTGAGAAGGTGAACCAACTAAAAAGTTAAAAAGTATCTCGCTATGCTGCAGAAAGGATGAGTCTGAATATATTCGTATATCATAGTGATGTGAACAAGTAGCTCGAGGAATTTCAGGTGTTAAATTGATGCATGATTGTCTGAAGGCTGGTATAGAGTTGTTGTTTTTTCAAAGAAACTAAATCATTTGGAGGAGTAGAGTGATTATGACAAATATAATTGAAATTCAAAGCCTTGGCATGCCTTTCTTTATTTTTATACAAGATCGAGATGCAGAGTGCAACGTTGAGACCTCATATCTTCTTGCCTCATCTTATATCACTTTGGGCTACACTATATCCTGATAGTTATTGTTATACGTACAATTTTTTAAATCACTCTTGCTTAGGCTTCTTCTGGTATTAGATTACGCTCTTCTAAGTCGATGCTTTCCTTAATCATTTTAGCTTTGCTATAGGAGACCATTAGATGTTACTGTCATGCTGTAGTCCTGGTGTCCAGGATTTGCCCGGTGCCATTTATTTATGAAATTTTGGAATTGTTCATATTTCAGGTGATGCGCCCAAATCACAGCGAAGAATTTGCATTTGCTGAGCTTAATTCAGTAAATTGGACATTTACAAGTAAGCCACAGGTAAGATTTTGGCCGAGAATTATTTCGATCCAGGGTACGGCTCTCTCATTTTCCTTCTCTTCAATCATTTATGTACTTAGTACCTGAACAAGTGATCCATTTGAATTTTGCATATAGTGAAAGATTCTACTATTATTTGTATGTCGATGCATACATTGTTGAGCTGGTAAATATCTTCGCAAACCAGTGTGAATCATGATATATGTACTCAAAGCACAAGTTGAGGATAAGGTATTGTATGGGCATCTGTGTATCCGGAACCAAATTGTGGCTCTTTTGGACTCAAAACGGAAAAAATCTTAACGGCACGTTTGTCCATTAAGGTATAGCGCGGTCAATAACCGCGCTATATTTGAACTTTTTTGACTTACTAATAATTCAGCTGCACTTTACTGATCCACCAATAATTCACATGGGTATAGCGCGTGCAGTATGCGCGCTACATATATAGCGCCTATTATGCATGCGCTATACATGAACTAATTATACCCCCAGGATTGGTTTTGTTTCTTATTTAAGGAGTTTCAGAATTTGGTAAAAATCCATTCAGGATCCTTCCGATCTTCTCGTTAAGTTATTTTGCATTTTATCATAATGTCCGAAGAGCGAAAAATTAGGGTTTCATTATATTGGAGGGGGGAGAGTGAGGTTGTGGTGGAGAATAACTCAGTACGCTATAGTTGTTCTCCACAGTGTCATGTTAAGTTGCCACTTATAATGGAGTACGATAGATTTGTATCGTTGTGTTATGTAAAAAAATGAGTGTGAGCAGATGTTCGGTTAATATTAAAGTAACCGGAAGATATCCTTATTCTGTTACTCCGCAAGGGTTGCTTGTTATGTTGAGTTTAACATCGCGGACGATGAAACTCTGACAGATTTTTTGAGGACTCCAGATGAATACTGAGAAATTCTTGTGATAAAAATGTTGGAAATGTACGTCAAGGCTGAAGACGTTCACAATAATAAGGTTTCGCAAAATAGGGATATCCCTGAATCATTGGGTGGTATTTTTGGAGCAGTTTTATCCGAACAGGTTCTGGGTGAAAGAGTTTGGCCAGATTTAACCTTATCTCCACGGGTGAATGAAAAGCGAGGACATAATTTATCCCCAAGTTTACATAATCCACAAGCCGAGTGGTAAACTTCAATTTTCCTTTGTGTTACGAAGTGTATTTTTATGTATTGAATTTGTATTAAAACTCATATATTTCATAGGGGGTACTGGCCAGATATGAATTTTACAAGCTATGAACCAACGGACAGTTGAAATATGCCTAATTTTGGTGTGTTGGATCATGGTGGTCCATCCGGGAGTCATCAGCAACAGGATAATGTGCATCATGGATATCAACACATTTTGATTTGTAAGTTAAGTGATAAAGTTTTTATGTAAAGTTTGGATGAATTTGGGAAACTCCTAATTTTATTGGCTGTGCAGTGAAAACGAGCAACTTGAAGGTCCTGTCCTTACTTAATTGCCATTTGTCAGATGCACAGAGTCAGGAAGATGATAGTGATTATGACAACAATGTTGATGAGTCTGGAGATGACACACCCTTCCCTGATGAGGGTGATGATGATGAGGACGAGAATGATGAACCTGATTTGACGAGGGAGCATGCTCCACCTCCCGTTAGACCAAGAGTGTACGAGTCCCATGTGCCGTTTCATTCAAGGGTGATTCCCTAACCTGATCAGTTGCCAAGTGTACCGGATGTGGATGCCCCTACAAGGGATCTTGACGAAATTCGGACAACAATGTGGGATGAATCTAGAGCAACGGTGCTGTCAAATGGCATACTTTTTGTTGATAAAGCGCGCCTAAGCAGGGTGGTGCGAATGTACAACATAAAAGAGTGTCGTGAGATCATGGTTCATGAGTCATCTCCGGAAGTATACAAGGTTATTTGTCGTAGATGGTTTCAAGGTTGTAATTGGATGCTGCGTGCGAGAAAGTTGAAAATAAATATGTGGATTGTGGGGAGATACATTGGCACCCGCAATTGTGAAATGGACACATTCAGTGGGAATCATTTTAACTTGAATGCTGACTTGATTACTCTTGTCTTGATTCCACATATTACAGCGTCCATAAGGTACAAGATCAAAGAGTGTATAGCATTTGTCCACCAGGTATATGGATGTACCATCACCAAAAGAAAGGCATTTCTCGGGCGTAAACGTGCGTTTGAAATTATTTATGGTAACTGAGATAAGTCCTTTGCCGCTCTACCCAGGTACATGGCTGCATTGCAACACTTAAACCCCGGGACTGTTGTTGAATGGAAGCTTGAGCGGAGTCCAGGAATACCAGCAATGCATATTCAGATATGTGTTCTGGGCATTTAAACCAGCCATTGATGGTTTTGTGCATTGTCAGTCGGTAATATTGATAGACGGCACTCATATCTATGGAAAGTATGATATTAAGTTGTTGATCGCCGTTGCAGTAGATGCTAATGGAAGTATGTTTCCCCTAGCATTTGCTATTTGTGCTAATGAAAGCCAAGAGAGGTGGACATTGTTTTTGAACCACTTGAAAGAGCACGTTGTCAAACAACGTTCAGGTATTTGTCTAATATCTGATCGGCATGGCCGTATATTAAATCTGTACAGGATTTGCGTGAATGGCAGGAACCGTATGCTACCACTGTTACTGTGTTAGGCACTTGAGGGCCAACTTTCGGAGGGGTTATCCGAACAAGGACTTACATGATTTGATGTGGATGGCTGCAACAGATCACCGACAGTGTAAATTCAGGAGGCGAATGGAATTGATCAGGCAGGAAGACCCAGAAGCCTATCGTTGGTTGATGCGACATGAGCTTGACAAGTGGACTTTGCATAAGGATGGTGGTAGAAGTGGGGAATTCTGACTACAAATGTGTCAGTCTTTCAATGGTTTATTTAAGTCTGCACGTGGATTGCCTGTCACTGCCATGGTGCGGATTTCTTTCAAGCAGTTGGCGGAGAGGTTTGTTGAAAGATCTAGAGGTGCATCGTCATTGATGGAAATGGGTGTTGAATTTATGCCCCAACCAATGAAACGATTTGAGAAATATAGGAAGCGAGCACAGGGACATTCATTTTTGCAGTATTGCAGCAAGCGAAATATTTTTGAAGTTTGCACTGGTCTGCATCACAACCGCGGGAATAATACACGCACTGTCAATGAAGCCAGAAGATTATGCTCATGTGGAAAATGGTCAATCTATCACTTGCCATGCTCATATGACATGAAGTGCTTTCAACATACAGGTATCGCGGCAACGAGGTACGTTGATAAAGAATATAGTGTTGCTGCATACTTAAACACCTATAGTGGACATTTGCAGCCAGTGGGTGCTGAGCATTATTGGCCGCCGGAATCATTTAAAATGGTGTGTAACAAGGATTATGTGCGTCAACGACAAGTGCAAAAAAGAATGTGGATACGGAACCAAATGGATGTTGGTGATACCGTTTATGCGCGTAAATGTGACATATGTTCCCAAACAGGACACGACCGCCGTAAATGTCCTTCAGCTAATTTGGGAAGCTAGTAATTCAGCTCCAGGTGAAAGTTCATCCAATGTTCCCCATTATCTAGGATAAAAGTAGTGTTTTTTTGCAGTATTTTTGTTGTACTAAATGTCTGTAAATTTTCACTTTGCAAAATTTATGAAATAAAATTATGTTTCCAATGGGGTCAAAACTAATTGATATTTAGCATTAAAGATTCAATACAACAATTTAACATACACCCCAAGAAATAAATAGCAATTTTCATTCGCCATTATCGTCACTGTCTGGCACTATTTCATTGTCACTGTCTTCATCTTCTTCGTCAACATCTTGTACGCACTCTTCCGGACCGAGGGTATCGTAATCTAGGTCCCAGTTGACGCACATTTCTCGTATTTCATCGCTATCATCAATAAGACCACTTGCTTGATTTCTACAATAATATGGGACTGCAACGTCTTTGGTAGAAACTTAGGTAGTCCCTCTCACTCGACGATTGTTGGAAAAACAGGATAATCATTGTCTCAATGCAATTTTTTATTTTCTAATAAATCCAACGTCTGTGGTCAATAATCGCTCTATATATAAAATGGTAGTTAATTTTTTTTTTTTGTACCTATATTTGTCGTTTGAGTCTAAAAGAACCACATTTTGGTTACGGACTCCTCCAAAGTGTAGGTTTAGCAAGATTTCAGGCGAAGCCTTATTAATAAGATTCTTTATTTGAAGTAATAGTAGTGACCAATTTCTAGATAGAATATTTAGCTTCTGAAGTAACAGCAGTATGTAATTCTTTTGAGTTTTGGAGCTGAACCATTACCATGTTAGTATTCAGCTACCTAATATTTCTAAATATTTTTTGAAATTACAAAATATATTTTGAAATACTTGTTCGACAGATTCTTGTACCTATTGCGAATGGTTCCGAGGAAATTGAAGCAGCTACTATTATTGATGTACTTCGACGAGCAAATGCTCAAGTAGTAGTGGCATCTTTGGAAGATACATTGGAGATTGTCGCTTCCAGAAAAGTTAAGCTAGTAGCAGATGTGCTCCTTGATGAAGCTGCTAAGCAGTCATATGATCTTATCGTCCTGCCGGTGAGTGCAATCTTCTGAAATGCGATAAAGCTCCTTGAAGTTCTTTTCTTACTGTATTCTACAAATACACAGGGTGGTCTTGGTGGTGCCCAAGCATTTGCCAACTCAGAAAAGTTGGTTGACATGCTGAAGAAGCAGAGAGAATCAAGCAAACTGTATGGAGCAATGTGTGCATCTCCGGCTCTAGTCCTAGAGCACCATGGGTTGCTCAAGGTAAGAAGATATTTTCAAGCCCTTGGAAGTTGATTGTTGAACTATTGTAAAGCAACTGAATATTACCTCAAGTACTACAATTTGTAAATTACCTTGGCTATCAGGAGAAGAAAGCCATGACTTGAAGGTCCTGCATATTACATTAAGCACTGCACGAGGCTTGTTGGTTTAAGTCTCTTGCAGAATAACATGCTTGCATTAGACAAGTTTATGCGTTTGAGAATTTGACTGCTCCATATCTGAATTGAATATTTGGCTCTGTTAGTTGACATTCGTTGTTTCTTGCTATCCAGGGTAAAAAGGCTACTGCCTTTCCAGCTATGTGCAATAAACTCTCAGATCCAAGCGAAGCAGAAAATAGGGTGTTGGTTGATGGCAATCTTGTTACTAGCAGAGGACCAGGAACTACCATGGAGTTTGCACTGGCCATTGCAGATAAGTTTATTGGCCGCAAGGAAGTACTAGAGCTAGCAAAGAAGATGGTTTTCTAAGTAGATATTTTTGCCTGTGTCTTCCGTCTTTAGGATTATATAGGCACCCATAGTTGTAAACTTGTAATAAACTTTGCCATCAATGTGCACTTAAAATAAATGAAATAAGTGGGTGTTGGCCAAGCTGTATACGAGTTACTCAGTCGCATTTGCTAATTTCCTATTCAATGCCATAGCTTTTTATGCCGGTCTCTTCCCTCCCAATAGATCTGTCGTTTATCTCATTATTATTTATGCTGCTTTTACATCGTTGTTGTGCTTCTTGTTTTTATCTTTATTAATGTGGTGCTTATGCTTTCTTGAGCCGAGGTTCTATCTCAACAAAGTAGGGGTAAAGTTGCGTACCCACTACCCTTCCGAGACCCCACTATGTGAGATTATTCTGAGTTTGTTGTTGTTGTTGCTTCCCTCTGAATATTATAAGTTACAGTCGCATGAGCTTGAATCTGTAGTTGTCATCAAGCGGGCCCTTGGGGACACAATAGAAGCCATCATCTCTTTGGGTCGTATTATGTTTTTCATTTCCACAGGATAACATGTGTGGAGATGTTTTATTGAAATGCGGAACTGTTCGCCTATGACTTCAAAAACAATATACATCTTGTAACGATGTTTGACAAATAGGCGTAGTAAGTTTCTTTTGAATGCTGATAACGTGAAGGAGCCGGGTTGAATTCTTCCCCGACTGTGAATTCTCAATTACGCGTTAATGGTGATTGGTTTTCTCAATTGTCTTTAGTTCGTGTTGTTAAAAGAGGTATTGATTCTTTTATAGACATTTCCAAGTTGAGTTGCTTTCCTACAATCTTTTAGAGTATGTTCCATTGTCAGTTACTTATTAAATAATATTTATATAAAAAACATTATTTTTGCTTTATTCCAAAAATAGCACATTCATTTAAAATTACAGCATTTTTTAGAGGTCATGTGCGTTTCGTGGTCTTCAAATTTTAAAACATAATCCATAATTTAAGGAATTAACCATATTAATTTATCCATATTTCTCTCTCATCACTAATCTAAACTTACCATTTTTCTATGAAAGTTCCCCCTTAACAGGTTCCTCTTAAAATTTCTATTTTCCATTATTATATCAAACACAGTTTAATAGCATGTTTGGCCAAGCTCCTAAAATCAGCTAATTTTGAGAAGTGTTTTTCTCAAAAGTACTTTTCAAAAAAGTGCTTTTGGTGAGAAGCAGTTTGTGTTTGGCTAATTAATTTGAAAAATACTTTTGAACAGTAATTAGTGTTTGGCCAAGCTTTTGAAAACTGTTTCTAAGTGTATTTTTCTCAAAAGTATTTCTCAGAAAAGTGCTTTTGGAGAGAAGCTACTTTTTTCTGTTTCGAAAAAACTGCTTCTGCTTCTCCTCAAAAGCACTTTTTTTTTCCATCTATAAGCTTGGCCAAACACCTCAATTTTTGGCCCAAAAAAAGCTTGACCAAACGGGCTATAAATCAATCCACATTTTTATTCCGTGTTTGTAGATGTATATATACATATGTGATATATTTCTTTAAGGTAATTTTAAATATGTAATGATGAATATATTATCTATATTTGACTATACCAAACACATTTTATAGTTATTCAACGTATATTTTTGTATATATAACGTATAAACAAATATACAGATTCGATATGTGTATTATATATATTTAATGACATATACTTAATGTGATATATATAAAGTTTAAGTATATTTGACAAATGAAATATATACTCCGTATATGTGATATATTATTTATATTTGATGTATATTATGTACGCACAGTAACAAGCTATATATGTTTATAAATATATTATTAGGATATTGAAGCAAATACATGTATTATGAAAACAACTTTAAGTTTACAGATAAAAAAATTGTAATGTTTCATTTAATCTAATTATATTTTCCTTACTATACACGAAAATTAACAACTAGAACATTAAAGTGCTAAATTTTCTTTGAAGGATTCTTACATGTTTTTTGGTTGTGACATTAATGTAGAAGAGAGATGTGTATGGAAGGTAATTAATGGGTTGTATAATCTGGTCCAATGTTTTGGTAGGAATAAATATTAATAGGATGAATTTATGGTAATTAATAAACCTGATTTTCAGTCAAACAAAGAATTCTTTGTTTGATTGGAACTGTTCACAAATATGGAAACGTGATTTTTGGTCCAGCATATAAGTTTCGGTTAGGATTGTAATTAATTAACAGTCAAATTTGTTAATTACTAATTCCTGCTAGGATTCTGAAATTATTTCCTAAATTTTTTAAGTGGAGAAAAAGCCCTTAGATTATTCAAAGTCTTAAAGAATGCAAAAGTTGGGCTACTTAAAATGAATTTAATTGTAGTTTCATGACCTTAATAGCTCACCATTGTCGACTCCGATTGTACCCCTGGGAGAAGGGAAGTTTTCCTGATTTGCTGCTCCTATTATTGTTGACAAATCTCTGGTGACTGTAAATCAATCCACTTGGAGTCTCCTTTATTACCAAAAAGGGAACCTTTTGCATGTAAGCAATCTTTAGTCAAATTAAATGGTTTTAGCAAGCTCATGAATCATATTGTCCGTCGCCAATTAATTACCCCATGCATGCTAGTAAGACTCTATTTGTGGTTGGGCATGGTATAATATTCTGAATCGAGTTGCTGAATCTCATCAAAGTAAGAACAGGTCAGAGGTGGATATAGGGATTCTAGATTCAGTAGTGTGGAGTATCATTACACTTAGTTCTCTTGTTTAGCCATTGGTGTAGACTTAGAATACATATATTCTAAAAATATATAATAAACATAATTTAAGGCCGTGTGACTACACTTGCAGAGCAACTAGCAAGTCAGTGAAGTTATTTAAGCAAGTTAGTCGGTGTCCATGTGCTGGTAGTTTCTATGGAGTAGTAGATCACTGAGAATAAGGATTTGCACACATGGCTTCTACTCTCTTCGTTTGAAATCATTAAATGAAAATTGCACAATTAAGTTACTCTCTTACTCTCCACTCTTCTTATAATTCACTTTTCTTGTATCATGTTCAACTTAATATGTTCACATCATTTGTTGTTTCTATCATTGCTGCTGGATTATTGAAGTCAATAACAGATTCACATCCTTGTAAGGTGGGAACTGCAGCTGAAGTCAACCGTCGATATCGAAAAAGCACTTCCAGTGTGAATGTGTTTATTCAGTGACTCATAACACTGACTTCGCTTATGACTCACTTATCCTTTCTTTAATCTTGAATATGCGTTAAGGATGGGTTATGCATTTTGTCATTTTACGTTTACAGATTTGTTTTACATTCTCGATAAGGGAAACTCCATTTCGACCTCATCAAAAGAGGTAAAAGTTTAGCCACTAACATGGAAATAACATAACAAGTATTTTCTATTGACTTTTAATTAGACATGTTTCAATTGGGCCGCAATATCTGACATTTTGATTTAAAAGTCTTGAAATTCATTAAGTTTTATGGAATAAAGTCGTTTAACGTCACCAAATTTCATTTTGCTATGGTAAGATTTCACAAGAGCTACGAGTTCGATGTTTTGCATATTATATGTCTATTGTGCAAATAACGCATGTTGTAAGTGCGTAAGGTATGCCAGAAGCAAAGTTGCAGTAGTATGATCCTAAAGGACAGTTTCAGTACTTAATGGAGTAATCCTTTTCCTAAGTCCCCACTCCCGATAGTTCTTTTTGGTCAATGACTCAATGTAAGTCTCAACACGAGAAGGCCTTGACATAATTGATAAAGTTATTGTCATGTGGTCAGAAGGTACGAGTTCGAGCTATGAAAATATATAATCACTTGCAGAAATACAAAGTAAAACTGCGATAATAAACCCTTCTAATCCGGTCCTTCTTTGAATCTCGCGCACAACAAAAGCTTAATGAATCGGGCAATGTAAGTCTCAATAGTTAATTCTTCAACATTGGCCGTTGGAAGGGAGATGTCACTATATGTTTTTTTTTTCTGTAGATTTTAGTAATTTTATTACTGTGTTATATGAGAGCAAATTTTTGTTATGGTATTAGCATTTTATTGTTTTCTTTTGTCCCATAAAGAAAGAGCAGCTATAATTTTGCCGTGTGCATTCACTTGTGCAGCCAACCTTATCTCCTTGTCTTTTCCGTTGTATTCTTTTCTTATAAAAATAAAAATTCGAGACGCCAATACATACTGAACAAGTGGCTTAACACTAAATTATCTGTTGAATTGATTAGCTGGAAAAAAGAAGAAGCTAGGTGAATTAAAATAATACTTTTATTTACTAACGGTGATAGACTTATAAAAAGTCCAACATAAAGATTTCTCATCGAAAAAAAATAAAATAATACTTTTATTTACTAGCCAAATAAGTAAAAGTAGGATTTTGAACTTAATTTTTACTTACGTGACACTACTACTATTTAAAGAATAAAATAATTTTTATTATAATTTATCAAATATAATATATTTTAAATTATTAACTATTACTACATTACTTATGGTACTTTTATGTAGTTTTATAAATATGTAAATTACTAGCGGAAGTAAAGCCCGTGCAGTCGCACTGGCCCAACATTGCAATTAAAATTGTTATGAAAGAAGAATATTCTAATATTATAGTAATATTTTAACTGGTATTTTCATAGAATATTCCTGTAAATAATTTTAATTTTTTATCAATATTCTCAAGTATTAAGGAAATTTTTTAAAATATTTAACTGCTTAGCTATTAATATCTACTACTTGAATATCCTTAATGGGTGAACTTTCTCGAGATTGAACACTATATACCATCCAATTCAATAATTTTAACTAAACTTTTAGATATAGCTATTATATATTAAATTTCCCGTATGATATTAAAAAAATTTATAAATAATAAGTGAGTATAAGAAATATTTTTCGACGAAATATTAACACAAGTTTTCATCATTTTTTATTTTCGCAGGATAGTCAAATCAGTTTCAAACGGTAGTAATGCAAATAGAATTATCACTTGTAACTCAAGAAGTAACTAAATTAAAATGTTGTAAATTTTTGTTTTTTTTTCATAAAATATATTCAAGTGATTTGGTCCATTATTTAGGGTAAATAACAAATATAAATTAAGTTAATAACTAAATTAGTAATTAGCTTAAATGTTAGTATTTAAAAATAAATAAACTCATGACAATATAAGGTTTAATAGGTTAGAAATACTATCGTAAAAGTTGAATTAGAATCTAATTTTAAAGTTGCAAAACTAATGTAAAATCTTACAATAAATTTTGTTTACATAATATTACTTTTATTAGGAAAAAAGGTATGTACATTTCTTCTTATTGAAAGAGTTGGCGCCCAAATAATTGTACTACTATTTGAAAGCATTACAAACTACTTAAATTGCAAAATGTTATAGTATTGTATTTACTTTCTTTCATGAATTTATAATGTTTGAAGTTTTAGATGAATATAAATATTAATTATTAACTTATTGACATAGGTTGAACTTAAACCTAGCATATAGTTATATGTAAAAATTATTCTTTATTTAATGAATTTATTCTGCTATAATCTTTATTTAGTGAATTTATTCTGCTATATATTTTTATTTAGTGAATTTATTCTGCTACGTTTTAAGTTGTCAATTTTATTTATTCAAGCTTAACTATTGATTTAACATATTTGCTATTCAAACTCAGCAATTAGTTATCTATTAGGTCCTAATTGCATAAAAACTATATATTTAATTGAATTCAAATTCAATATCCTTTTCAATTTCTGTGCTGGAAATAAATGAGCTGCCAAATATACTTGATTTAGAAAATGTTAGATTTGGTTGAAGTATTTGTATTATGCGCTTATAAACAGATGCAACTATTCAAGGAATAGTGGTATGGCAATCTGTACTTTGCATATGTGGAGAAATATGTGTTCAAATGGGTCCCATGTCATGCCAACTTTAAATATGATTTTGTCATTGTGTGGTAAAAACATAAGCAAAGATGAATGTAGAAACTTCATTTAGTTCCTCCAAATATATTACTATACACATAAAATTGTTTATTTAAAATAATTTTTTGTTCCACTAAATCTACAACTGAAAATGTGCTATTTTGCCTAATGCAGGATATGTAGCGTAGTACAAAATCTGGAGCACAAAGAACAACCAAAGAGAAGACAAAGATGAAGTGGAAGATTAGATCCTGCAACTGGAATCTGTGGCTCGTCATACATACTATCCATCTGCGAGAAAAAGTAGGCTTTCAAAATGCCTCAAAACTTCCCTTTATTTACTAAACCCTGTCATGTCACTTAATGTAATAATATCGAAAAACATGGGTAAATATAAATGATGGAAGCTAAATACTAAATACAATTGGCCCGTGCTAATAATTTGTGTTTTATTTTTTATTGTACTCGTAACATGCAGGTAATGTTTTAGGAAAAAAAAATTAAGGTATTAAAGTTTTTAGAGTTTCTCATTTATAATTACATCTCAAATAAATAAAAATTAAACAAGTTTTTGGCCCAGAATAGTAAAAGAAGAAAAATATGGTTTTGTCATGTTATTTCAAATTTTTAAGTAAGACTTGCTTTTGGGTAACTATAATGACTGGGGCTTCATGTGAAATCTACCTATATGCGATAAGTTCATTGACGATTAGAATTGTAAAGTCAAATTTAACGTGAAATATTTTTTAATTAATATATGATTGCAATGAAATGTGACAATTTTCGTCGAGTAGATTCTCAAGTTAAAGTAATTAAGATATTTTGGTTTGCTAACAAATTCTATGTGAATTATAACAATAAAAAAAATGATAAATAAGAAAACTATTGTGTTAATTATCAATTTTTTGTTTATTCATATTAAAATTAAGATATATGATGCATAACATAAAACTTGTCTATGGTTTTAAATAATTAAAATTTAATATATAATAATTACTACTAATGAAATGTCAATTTGTCTACTAAATATAACTACTTCACTTTTGGAAATCCAAGTACTACATAATATTAGTGCAAAGATTAGCACCCTCGAGTGACAACGAAAGGGTTGCAACACATTTGGTTTAGAAGCTCGACGATAGTATTCGCTGCTACAATTTCGTTGGATGCCTTCGAATTGACGTCTTCATAAAAAGCTAGCTAAACTTAAATAAATAATTAAATTAGAAAAATGATACCAAGCAAGATTTTCTTCTTTTTGGAACAAGAAAACTCGTACTTCCACTGTTTCAATTTGCTTGAAGCTTTTCGGAATATGATAGTCAAATTGATTAATTTTCAATGTGAATGAATACTTTAAGTTGTTTGAAATAAGACTTACATATTTAAAGACTAAATAAAAAGTAATTTAAGTCACAATAGTTAACGAATCAAAATATTTAACATTATTTACAAAAAAATATGGTCAAAGAATATGTTCATTCTTTTTGAAACGGAGGGAGTGATAATCTTAGTATTTTGTTTAATTTGCTGAAATTTAAACCTTATATGATCAACTAACTAAATTAATGAGTTTTCTACGATAAGAGTTGATTCTCATCTTCGTCTGAAATGATACATTGGTCATATAATTTTGGCATATAAATCTGTTAAAATTCATTTTCTTTGTTGATCTTAAAACATGAAATAAATTTTATTGGGCTACTTACTATTTTTAGGAGAGCAGATGGTGAACTGAAAGAAAAACAATGGCAATGTATTACTGAGTATCAAACAAAGTTGTATAGCAAAGGATTTATAAATATAATTGTTCCTCACAATCCCTGTAATAACTTTGATATGTATTGGACACAACGAAATAGCCATGTGCTTGCCACATTAGCTTAAGACTAAGAGAGAGAAAATAGACGACTGTAAGACCATCTCCAACCTTGCACCATTTCTTGCACCAAATGTTATTTTGGTACAAAAAATGATGCAAAGTTGCTCCAATCTTGTACTATATTTTGCATCATTTTGGTGCATGAATAGTGTTGCACCAAATTTGGTGCAACACTATTCATTGCACCATTTTACTATTCATCCATATATCTTATTATTTTATTATTATATAACACTTTTAATTTAACATATTATAAATTTTAATTGTTACATTTACATTCCTAATATACCTATTCATCTACACAATTACTATTCATTAATATTTTTTTTTAACTATATAACACTTTTAATTTAACATATTATAAATTTTAATTTATAATTTTAGATTCCTAATATACCTACTTATTTTTTATGTAATATCTTATAATA
This sequence comes from Nicotiana obtusifolia, assembly GCA_002018475.1. Classification (NCBI taxonomy): domain Eukaryota; kingdom Viridiplantae; phylum Streptophyta; class Magnoliopsida; order Solanales; family Solanaceae; genus Nicotiana; species Nicotiana obtusifolia. The sequence continues at coordinate 18,151 of MCJB01024283.1, forward strand.
TTAATTTTACATCTTAATTTTGGAGTGTAAGTTTTATAAATTAATTTTCGTATATATTATTTTATATAAAGAACAAAGATGCTCATTTTGCACTTCGTAATGCATTAGTAGAGCATTTATGGGAGCAACGTACTAATCATGGAAGTTGAATATTTATGTAGAAATTAAAATAAATTCTACCGTAATGTAATAGTATTTATTTAATTATATTTTATCAAGTGATTTCACTTTTATTTGAATTATCCATTAATATGTATAACGTATAACATTTGATTACAATCTATATTATTTAAAATTTTATGGTATAAAATAATTTTTTGTTCAATGATTTATAACAAAATATTATGAATTACATGGAATGGATAAGTAAAAGAAAATAATATAATATAAGAGAGAAAGAAGAATATAAAAGGAATATTCTTTTTTGGTGCAAAAAATAGTACAATGAATTGGACTTAATTTGCACCATTTTGGTGCATGCATCAAAATGGTGCAAAAAATGATGCATAGGGTTGGAGATGCCCTAAGTCATGTGGCTGCCAAAATTTGAAAAGGCTGCAGATAGAGTAGGCAATTGTGTAATTAAGAAAAGTTTCAAGGAAATTGTGTCTGAATTCACAATATGGGTTTTGACATTCATCCTAAAGTTTACTACTTGTCCACATTTTCCACGTATAAAAAGGCAAAGGTGAATTTCTTTCAGCGTGTCGGTCTGTCGGATGTATGTAAGAGATCAAATATTTGCTAATGACGTGCTAACAAATACAACAATGGCCTGCAACTCTTTACTCTTATTAATGCTCTAAACCAAACTCTTCCTCTCCCGAAGTCAAAACAAGACTTTCTCTCTCCACTCTTCTTTCCGCCCACGCCTTTCTGCTGCTGCCTGGTGGCTGCTTCAACAAGTAATTCAAATATTTATGCCCTGTTATTGAATTTTCATCTTTGTTCTCTTGTAAATTTCACTGCTTCTAATGAGCTAAAAAAAATTAGCTATTTACTTGAAGTGATCTTTGAGATTTTTGTGCTTTTTGATCGGTTAATCAGGTTAGTGTTTTCTCTCGCGGCAGATCTACAATAACTTAAAAGTTAGTGGATTTGGATTACGTACGTTTATTCTATCTATTAAATTTCGATTTTTTTGGGTGTGGTCTGAGCTAAAAGAAGTGGTTCTTAATTGATCTGCTGAGCTGCTTTTAAGTCATTATTATTAGTATTTGTTATTAAAAGGTTCGTTTCTATTTTTGGAAACTGTACTTTATTTTCCTACTGCTGCATATAAACGCGTACTAATTTTGACGTAATTTCTTACTTCTCAGTTTATTTATTTTTTTAAATCTTTGAATTTGTTATAGCTGTAATTATTATCTGTTCTTTGTTGCCATGTTCTTTTGAATTTGTCTAGATTTATTGTTAGTAGTGATGAAAATGTAGCTTCTGAACAGTAGATTCAAAATTGTGCTTTTTGAAAATAATTTTGGGTTTCTTTATGGTGTTATTTCTTATTCAATTCGTTTCTTCGGTAGAAGTTTAGGTGCAAGACGTAAATTTCTCCTTTTTTTACCGTATCTTTATCAGTGTTAAAGGGAACTAAATTTTGTTGAAATGAAGTGTTAACATATTGCTTTATCATGTCACAGGCTTGGCAGCAGAGTTCTTCTCTTTTCTTTGTGTTGACTCTAACAGCAAAAGTGGTGTAAAAATGACTTGTTTTGGTCTCTGCCTAAGAGGGATTGCATCTCCAACACACAACCATCTAACAGAAATTGATGAAGGTTGAAATTTCAAAATTTCTCAATTTTCACTTCTCCTTCTTGTAACTGTTCCCAGCTTCTTTAGCAGTACAACACAGGGTTGTTATAAGTAAAGATTCTTTGATCTTGGGGTGCGGTCCTTCCTCAAACCCTGCATGAATGCGGGATTGCTTAGTGCACCGGGCTGCCATTTTTCTTTTATTCTTTGCTCTTCTTAAGCGTGGAAAGGCATTGCCTTTTCCATACATGATCTCTCAATAATAATTCAAGTAGTGGACAATGAAGTGGGAGGAGAACCATGAGGTTTTAGGTTCAAATCGCAGTGGAGGCAAAAGAATACTAGATGATTTCTTCCGATCTGCCTAAGCCTTTTGGCAGAGTTACCCGGTACCTATGCTGGTGGGAGATAGCAGGTACCCGGTGGAATAGTCGAGGTAGGGCAAGCTAGTCCAAACACCATCTTCATTAAAAAATGATTCAAGTTGTTTTTTCGTTCAATAAATGTAAAGATTCCTCACCAGATTTCGAATTGTTGCAGAAATTTCAACCATTGAGAACGCAAGGGTGTATCGTTACAAGGAATTGCAGGCTGCAACTGAAGATTTTTGCCCCGTAAACAAAATAGGCAAAGGAGGGTTTGGCTCTGTATACAAGGTATTTTATTCTCTACAAAAAGATCTTCAGGTTTTGCAATTCCATTCAATTAATAAGCTAACTTTATATTCTAATTGTTAGGGGAGGCTAAAAGATGGAAGATTGGCTGCTATTAAGGTACTTTCTGTTGAATCGAAACAAGGTGTAAAGGAGTTTTTGACAGAAATAAAGGTGATCTCAAGTATAGAACATGAAAACCTGGTGAAGTTGTATGGCTGTTGTGCAGAAGGGGATCATAGAATATTGGTGTATGGCTACCTGGAAAATAATAGTCTTGCTCAAACTCTGCTTGGTCAGTTAAAGTCCTTTGTCGTTGTTAATTTTTAACTTTTTCTTTTTCCTTTTCTTTGGTTTGTACTTGTGGCATGGATAGTAAAGTTTGCTCACTCACAGGTGGTGCCCATAGTAGCCTCCAGTTTAGCTGGAAAACACGAACTAAAATATGCATTGGTGTTGCACGAGGACTTGCATTCCTCCATGAAGAAGTCCAGCCTTATATAGTTCATAGAGACATTAAAGCAAGTAACATCCTTCTCGACAGAGAACTGACCCCAAAGATCTCAGATTTTGGTCTTGCTAAGCTTATTCCAGCTGATATGACCCATGTTAGCACTCGTGTGGCAGGAACTTTGTAAGTTTACAGATTATTATGCTTCTATATTTCTTAGACAAAATGCTTATGGTGAGTCCCTTGGTTTGGTTTATGAATTAGAATGACTATGCCATTCTGAAACGATGAGGATTGTTCTGAGTTAAGAATATTCAAAGAACAAGATGATGACTACTAGTAACAATATTATTGTTTGGCGAGCTTACATTTTCTCACTAAACAATTTATATTCCTTTTATTCAAGCTATTGCTCCCTTTGATACTGCTATTTACGTAATCATCAGGATCTCTAGGGGGATATACAAGATCAACTTGTCTTATGTGATATTTTCTTGATACACAATAAATAGATACCAAAGTCTGTTAAGGGTTTAATGCTAAGCTGGCAGTATCAAGTGATACCTAGAGAGATCAAGCTGATATGGAAGACTATCCCTCTTTGTATCTTTTGGACTATTTGGCTTTGAGAGGAATAGGGCATGCTTTGAGGGGGAAAAGGAACATATTTTTAGAACTAAAAATAGATGTTTACGTAATCTTTACTTTTGGTGTAAAAGCAGTCTGCTAGTTTATCTTTATCTGTATATGAATTTTCTGGATTACTAGAAAGAAGGATGTAGTAGTTTGCTTCTTTTTCTCTTCTGTCTGAGTGATGTACTAGTTTGTACCATCTTGGTACTTTATCAATAAAATCTTACCTTATAAAAAAAAGAAAATAATAGAGAGTCTCACTTAGTTGGATCTAGTCTGACAGTGTAAGCAGTGGCAAAGCCAGTTTTTTCATTAAAGGGAGTCAAAATATAAAGAAATAAACTCACCAAGAAGTCAAGAGGTGTCATTATATAATATATATACATATTTTTAAAAAAATTACCGAACTAAACAGCGTAATTTTCGGACGAAGGGGTGTCGGTTGACACCCCTTGGGTGCATGTGGCTCCGCCACTGAATGTAAGGCGGAAGGAGGGTCTGGCTTGGCTAGTCCGGCGTCTTAAATATTTAATGTGGTATCTTATCTTACCTGTAATCAGGGAGAATAACTTGTTGTATTTCTAGAGATTTATACACTTAGACAAGACTTTATCAAAGGAAAATAAATCAAACAAAATAAAGGAAAATATCCTAAGGATCAACTCATATAATTGAGTCACCTATCTATGGGAAGTAATCTATTTACATCTCACTAATTATTCTGTAACACTCTCCCTCAAGCTGGAGCATAGATATTGATCATGCTTAACTTGTTACAAGGGTAATTAACTCGAGTTCCATGCAACACCTTTGTGAACAAATCAGCTAGTTGCTCTCCTGTCTTCACGTAGCCAGTGAAAATCAAGTTTTCCTGAATCTTCTCTCGAATAAAATAACAGTCAATCTCAATATGTTTAGTTTTTTCATGATACACCAAATTTCAGGCAATATGAAGAGCAGCTTGATTATCACACTGAGTTTTGCTGGTGTATGATGCTTCAACCCAATCTCAGTTAAAAGATGATGTATCCACATAATCTCACACGTAAACTGTGACATAGCTCTGTACTTGGATTCTGCACTAGATCGAGATACAACACTTTGTTTCTTACTCCTCCACGATACTAGGTTCCCTCTAACAAAGATACAATAGTCTGTAGTAGATCTTCCATCATTTTTGGATCCAAGCCAATCAACATATGCAAAACACTCAACACAAGTATGGCCGTGATTGCTATACAATATGCCAAGTTCAAGAGCTCCTTTCAAGTAACCTAGAATCTGTTTCAAAGTTGCCCAGTGTTTGACCGTCGGCGCGGACATGAACTGGCTAACAACACTTACCGCACGCAATATCTGGACGAGTCACAGTGAGTTAGTTTAACTTTCCATCTAACCTCCTATATTTCCCTAGATCATCGAAAGGATCGCCATCATCTTTCATAAAATGCACGTTAGGAATCATTGGAGTACTACAGGGTTTGACTGCCAACTTTTCAGTTTCTGTAAGTAGATCAAGAATGTACTTTCTCTGAGATAGAAGAATTCCCTTCTTGCTTCTATTTACTTCTACTCCCAAAAAGTATTTCCACTGGCATAAGTCCTTCGTATGAAACTTAGTGTGCAAGAAAGACTTGAGGGAAGAGATCCCTGCATCATCACTTCCTGTTATGACAATGTCATCAACATATACAACAAGGAGGATAATGCCAACTACTGATTGTCGGTAGAAGACTGAGTGATCACATTTGCTCATTTTCAGCCCAAATTCCTCAACTACCTCACTAGACTTTTCAAACCAAGCCCAGGTACTTTGCTTTAAGCCATACAGTGACTTTTTTAAATGACAGACTTTCCCATACTCCGTAGCAACAAAATCAGGTGATTGCTCCATATACGCTTCCTCTTGAAGATTACCATGAAGGAACACATTCTTGATATCCAATTGATGTAAAGGCCAATTTTCAGAAGCGGCTAGAGAGATGAACAAGCGAACAGAAGTGAGCTTGGCAACCGGAGAGAACGTGTCTGAATTATCCACCCCATAAATCTGAGCATACCCTTTAGCCACAAGTCTGGCTTTAAGTCTCGTCACATAACCATCTGCTGTGAAAACCCACTTACATCCCACTGGCTTCTTTCCCTTCGGTAAATCCCTCAAATGCGTGTATTTACTCAAGCATCGGATTAGGCAATCTAGGATGATTCAAAACCTCCTTCACTGTTTTGAGTACAGAGATGGAGTCTAGAGAGGCAAGTACGTGTACCTTTATGAAGAGCAAGAGAGAAGTCAAGGTTTTCAGAAAGATCAAGTGGTGGAGGATCTGATAATGAAGAAACTGGTGCACGACAATGTGTCATCGGTCTCTTTTCTCCTCGAGTAAACTTGAACAATTGACGGTCTTTCTAGCGTAGATGGAGTAGGTTCAGAGGGCACAATAGTCGATTGGTTCTTAATAAAAGAACTGGGAGATGGAGGAACAACATTATTTGATTGTTCCGGCAAAGTACGGGTAACTTGATAGACTAACCACTCATCATCCTCCCCGACCCCTAGAAATAGGAGGTGCATAGAAGAATGGTGTAGTCTCTGAAAATACTACATCAGTTAACACCAGATATTTGCCAAGTTTGTAGAATAACACCGATACCCCTTCTGAAGACGAGAATAGCCCAAAAAAACACACTTCAATGTCTTGGGATCCAACTTAGTAACAGATGGTCGAACATAACATGTGCTTCCAAATACCTTAGGTTCAACCAGAAATAATGACTTTTGTAAGGAAAAAGAACACTATAAGGCGCATCACCAACGAGCACAGTAGATGGCATCCGATTAATCAGAAAACAAGCCGTTGAGACCGCATCAGCCCAAAACTATTTAGGAACCTTTATTTGACACAAAAGTGCCCGAGCTGTCTCAAGTAGATGCCTATTCTTTCTCTAAGCAACTCCATTTTGGGAAGGTGTATCGACACATGAAGATTGATGGAGAATACCGTGTTGTCTCATTTAAGACTGAAACAATTCTGACATGTATTCTTTAGCGTTATAACTCCCTAGAATACGCACTGAAGTACTGAATTGAGTTTTGACTTCAGCGCAAAAGGCACAAAAGTGAGTAAACACTTTAGAGCGACTCTTCATGAAATAAATCCAAGTCATTCGAGAAAAATCTTCTACAAAAGTAGCAAACTACTTGCCCAGTTTTGGAAACAACGGGGCATGGTCCCCAAACATCAGAATGAACTAACTCAAAAGGTGACTCAACCCGCTTATTAACCCTTTGGAGCTATTGAGCTGCGGTGGTGTTTTGCTAATCGACATGACTCACAATCCAATGAAGAAATATTCTGAAGCCGAGGACAGAGCTTCTTCAATAAAGGTGGAGAGGGATGTCCCAATGGACAATGTGCTTCAAAAGGAGACACGACACCAGAGCATGCAACAGACTGCGGCTCTCATTCATTGAGGATGTAGAGTCCGATAACCTGCTTCATTGTAAGATTTAGAAATAAACAATGATCGGGAAAGAATGCGACACAACAATTAAGGTCTTTAGTGATTTTACTAACATAAATCAAATGATAGGCTAAATTTGGTAGACTTAAGACAGGGTAATAGAGGAAGTTGGTTTAACAGTCTTTGTGTGACCGAAAGCTAGAAAAAATATTCGGATTACTTGTTATGTGATTTATGGCACCTGAATCAATCACCCATTTACTTGAAGAGGTGATAAGATTTATCAGACCCATCAAAAGCGGTAACTGAAGAAGATTCCTTAATTGATTTATGATATTGAAGGAATTTCAAAAACTCATCTCAAACCAAGATTATTGGACTAGGAGTTGTAGCATTATTTCCAACTTGCTTACCTTTTATAGCCATTCTTTTTTTTTTTTTTTTCCCAACTAAAACTCACGATCAGAGAAACTTATAAAGCTTTGTAGTAAATCAACTCCTCAACAGGGACAAAACAGAGCCAAAGAGAGAGGCCAAGCCAAAGTCTCAACCAACTTTTAGAGAAACCAGGATATAATAATTGTTTTTCTTAATTCCAACAAAGCTTCGCTGGAATAAGACCAGTTATCAGCAAATCAGAGAATAATAGTCCACTCCAAACAACACTCAACAATCTGAGAAACAGTAACAAAAATGAAGCAAAGGGATCTAACTTGATCTGCTCGAGCAAAAAACAGGGAAAATTTGAATTTTCGAAAGAAAAAGCAAACTAATCCCTTAGCAATATGCTACTGAAGCAATTCTTGAATTTAGATTAGAAATCCAAAAAACTACTCAACAAATAGAGTATCAAATAGATAGTTTGACCAAAGAAACAATACTGAAGGAGCCTGGCAGATAGCGAACACCAAAAAACAAAGCTGCCCAAACTAAACTCTCTCAACCCGTGGTCTTTTTGAACAGAAACCACCAGATACCTGCCGGAGACAGCAAAGTGATGCCATCAAAGTAAAGCAGGTCACAGTTTGAATCTCGATGCGCCCTCACGCGCTCGCCGGAGAATCTTGGTCCGAATGAGTTTACCGGTGCGTGAACTTCACGCGTTTATCTTCCGGCCACCTGATTCTGGATACTTAAAGATCTGAGTGTTGCGATTCTTCCTAAGTCAGTGGTTGGTGGTTGATTTTCACGTCACAACCACCAAACAGAGCTGCTGCTTAACTTCCGGCAAAGCAACCCAGCTGCCGGCGATGGAGACGGCTCAACCTCGGCGAAGAGGCAACCTTTGCTGTGATACCATGTAATCAGAGAGAATAACTTGTTGTATTTCTATTCATGAATACAAGAGATTTATACACTTATACAAGACTCTATCAACGGAAACTAAAGCAAACAAAATAAAGGAAAATATCCTAAGGATCAGCTCATATAATTGAGTCACCTATTTATGGAAAGTAATCTATTTACATCTTACTAATTATTCTGTAACATTACCAAAAGTAAAATACTTTTTGGCATAGAAAGGTTAAAATGTGTGGATTCAGAAACCAACACCAGATCTGGAAAATTACCTATTTCAGACTCTGACTCTGTGGAAGTTTATTTTTGACTTTGACTCATATTTTCGTCCTCTTCTATCCTCTAGTCTGGGTAACGGTTCTTCCACTTGTGTTTAGAAGAACCATGAGAGTGGTGGTTTCACTACTTTTTGTTGTTCACACTCATTGGTATAATCTTTTTCCTATTCATAGTGCTTCCATTTTTATCTTTATATTCGATAGATGAGCTTCCAAGTCTTGGAATACTATTTCCCTTGTCTAAATTATAGGAGGTGGATTTTCTAGTTTGCACTTGACCTTCACATTAACGTCTTTCTGCATTTCCTAATTCTACTCTGGATCTTGGAGAGGTCTTGTCGCCCATCTGATAATCTTTCTTTCCTTATCTTGTTCTTTATAATTTTCCTTGCCTTTATTATCTGAAACAAAGCAATGAATTTAAGTTGCATCTAATATTTGTTTCCAGGAGTTATAGCTGAGGTTGTATAGTGTTTGTTTAATCCAGGATAGTTCCCTTACTGCGAATGACTTCATTACCCTCATACTTTGCAGCTCTGGTTGAACTCAAGATGGTAAGTTACTGTAGGAATTTGCAATGCCTGGAGTTGGGTGGTGTGATCGATTTGAGCTTGATGTGAGAGTGCTAAGTAGTTCTCTAGGTATACCAGGCTAGAGTTTCTTGTCTTATTTGTAGTGGATAGACGGACTTATATTTGGACGGTCGTAGGATCAATTGTTGAGTGGACAAATTATATTTAGATTATAAAGCTGGGATTATAATGAGTGAAATATCAATGAAATATTTATTTATATCAATTTGGTTCTTCACATTTATCATTGGATGTTTAAATTAATTTCGCAATGTCAAAGCATCTTGTCCTTTTTCGTAATACTTGATCTTCCTACATTGAGGAATGCTCCATCTTGAAATTTGAACATATCACTGCGAAAGAATTGTGCTGTAAGCCGTAACACTCACTATCAAGGCTAGTCAAAACATTGTAATGTTAAAGTGATGTAAGAAAGAAAATTTGAAGTACAGGCAGATTGGCAGATGTTAAATTATGTAACAATTACTTTTTTTCTTTGATAAGTATGTCTCAGTGACTATATCTTGTCAAAAAGTGCAACTTTATTGTCTATTTAGCAGTACTGAGGAGTTAATGACACAATATTTGGTATTAGTGGATTAAACTGCAAGAAAGAGAATGTAGAAGAGCTTTTGCCATTACCTTGAGACACAATGCCTTGATCTCTTTTAAGTCTGTTCCACTCCTGTTCAGTTGGTGTAGTTGACTATCTCATAGGCTGTCGCTCTTTTCCAGTTTATAACTGGGCTATGGGTTTGAATCTAAGAGAAATTCTAGAGGATGTTTGCTATCCTGAATTTTTTTTGTCTTTTCTGAGTGATAAGGAGAGAAAATATTGGGTCAAAAGAAAATGCCATTTTGGATATTTCTTTTGTATGCTTCTTCAGTTCACATCCAGCTCTATATATTCTCCTTCCTGTTCCTGGTATGTTGTAAATGAAAATGCAGAAAGGCTATTGATGGTCTTATTATACATTAAGCTAAAACTGGAGACAGCATGGCATTATTTTCTTGTTTTTCATTGTGTATAAATTCTAACATGCTTATTTATTATGTAGAGGTTATTTGGCCCCTGAGTATGCCATCAGAGGGCAGTTGACCCGGAAAGCAGATGTATACAGTTTTGGGATTCTCCTTTTAGAAATCGTTAGTGGAAGATGCAACACAAACAAGAGGTTACCTGTTGAACAACAATATCTACTTGAACGGGTATGTAGTTGCTTTTAACATTATTCTGTTTCTGTTGGATCCCTATTACCTGCAGAACAAAAACATCTAAGAAGAACAGAATTGTTTCTGTACATTATTAAATATGAGTGATATATAGCCATTGCATTCTCAACTGCTCATAGAACATGATGGGATGATCAACGTAGGTTGTTAAATTATTTGGTCATTGATTTAAATTCTTATTTGCACTCCTGCCGATATCATCCATCAACCCTAACCTTGTAAGGGAAAGTAACGTGGTTGAAGCAGCTTATAGTACGAAGCCCATCTAATCTGTTGTTTATATATGTTTTCTCAGGCAGGCTTATTGATATAATCTTGACATAATCGCTTGCTTAAGAGCAGAAAAAAAATATACAGCAATTTTGACATTTGATGTAACAAATATTTAGCCAACCAATGAAAAAGAAATATGATTGCCATCCCCAGCTCAAATAGAAATTAGATATAAGGGAGAGTTGTATAACATACAATAACTTGATATGCAGGCATGGAAACTGTACAAGAAGGGGGAGCTCATTGAATTGGTAGATACATCACTGGGAGACGATTTCAATGTTGATGAGGCTTGCAGATTCTTGAAGGTGTCTCTCTTATGCACCCAAGTCATGCCCAAGAGCCGGCCATCAATGTCCACTGTTGTGAAATTGCTGATTGGTGAGATGGAAGTGGATGACGAAGAGATATCTGAACCAGGCATGTTATCAGACCTACTGAGTCTCAGGAGTAACAAGAATACCTCATCAGACTCGCTCTCTGCTGGCTCAGGAAAACAAGTTGATTCCTCGTCATCTATGAACACAGCAATGACACATGGAACTATGACTTTCACATCAATAAATGACCGAAATAGCTGAGCTAAACACAGCATGGTAAGATTTTGCTCTCTAGCTTGTGGAATTAGGAGTTCTTTCACTTCAATTGTATTCTAAGCTGTAAATATGACCTCGAATTTGTATAATTGGATTAGTTAGTCGATGAATCATTGAGACTTTTCCCATTTTTTTCTATTTAAGTAGATGTCATAATTGTACCACGAGAGACAATGTTCTTGGAAATGCAATGATTTGTAAGCGTAAAGCCTCCAAGGAATTTACAGTGTTGGTGTATTGGTTCACTGCAAATGGCTTGAGTGATTTCTCCTTGCGCATCATTTATTAATTATCTTGTCGTAGCTCACATGGTCACCAGCAGTATACACTACTCTCCCTATGCGCGAAGTGCATTCTGGACATGGATAGTGAATGACACAAATGATTCGCCTGATGTTGTAAGATTTGCCCCTGGACCAAGTTTACCTTAAAGATCTCATTCTTACCGAATTATAACAATCGGAGAACTTTTATTGCATATGAACTCTGAACATGAAAGAATATATTCACCTTAATCACTAATCCATCTTCTTCAGTGTAATTACATCTACTTTCCCAATCAATTTAATAATCTGAATAAGAAGCGAAAGAAAACTGGAAAAGACAAAAGAATGAAAAGCCTAACTTCTGGTTCTGTAACATCTGTACCATAAAATTAGGTAACAGAGGACTCTGTAACCTAAGATGAAACACAGCATCACAGCTAAGTTGCTCCATTTCTGTGACTCTTTGAGGTCTTGCTGTTTCAAGAAGTCATTTGCAAACAACTTGCATTCTCCTCTTTCATTTTCTAAACATCTTTTCCCTCCCTTGCCTCCATACTCATTTATCAAGAAGCACTCAAATGGGTACTTAAACAGACTTAAGTAATGCATGAATATCCAGTAATTAGGTATCTTCTCTTTTGAAAGGAAATAGCCTGAGAACAGGAAGAAAGACCCCATCAAGCCAGCAATAATAGATGTTCCCATGATGAAATTTGGCACAAGTGCACTGAAACATGCTGTGAAAGAATTTGACATTAAGACAACCATCCAAACCACCATAGCAAAGTAGAGGAACCCATCCATGTTTCGCCTCAGACCAACGAGCCAGTAAACTGGGACAGTGTAGAGAAGGCCAACCATTAAGAGGAAAGGAAGGAAGACAAAGGTGTTAGCCACAACATAAGAGGATACTCTGTATGCCCCTCTTGAAGTCTCCCTCATAAAGATCCTTCTCTCTTGCAGGAAAATGGGCAAGCCTTCTGTCATGGAGGAGAGCAAGAATGTTAGACTGAACGCGAAGAATCCTAGTCTGGTCTGTAAAGCAACCTGCCCTAGATTGTTATCAGCATTCATGAATATTGACCCCAGTATAAAGCCTGCTACCAATGCTTGTATTATTCTGGTTGCAAAAAGTTGCTTGGTTCTGAATATGTTCTTGCAAAATCTTCCTCCCAGTATTAAAATCTCTTCAATGTGAGAATTTGAGTAGAAAGGACACTTCTCTACAATGTCATTGTGGTTGGAAATTGTAATTCCCTCATCATCTACCCTTAGGCTTTCCTTCTTTTCACCATCATCCTTGAGATAGAAATGGATATTGGGAGTTTCAGAAGTTTGAATTACTATGCTGCCTGTGACATCAATGGCAAATTCAAGCACATTGATGTGGGGTGGAATTTGGAGACCCGAAAACTTGATCCTCTCTTCTAGGTATTTCAGTGAACCATTGTGAAGAACACAACCATTTGACAGCAAAACAAGTCGATCAAACAGTTCAAGAATCCGAAAACCAGGTTGGTGGATAGTCAAGACAATTGTCTTACCTTGATTAGCCACCATCAGCTGTAGGAGTGATATGACATGAAGTGCTGATGCTGAATCCAGCCCAGAAGTTGGTTCATCAATGAGAATCACAGCAGGGTCATGTACTAATTCAACTCCAATCGATACCCTACGCCTTTCACCACCTGAAATTCCCTTGTTAGATCCTTCCCCAACTCTGGAACTAGCTACATTTTCCAAACCAAGCTCCTTGATCAGCACTCCAACTCTGTTTGCAGCCTCTTGTTTCCCACCTGGTAGCCTCAAAAGAGCACTATACATGAGTGTTTCTTCAACTGTGAGCAGAGGAAACAAAGCATCTTCTTGGGTGACATACCCCGATAATCGTCGAAAACATGTGGCATTCACAGGATGACCATTAACTAGTACCTGGCCACTGACTTTTGTTGGTGATATTTTCCCTGCAAGAATTTCTAGCAGTGTTGTTTTTCCAGCTCCACTAGGACCAGCAATAGCTGTAATCTGTCCTGGCCTTGCTTCACAATTTACATCCTTAATGATGAACTTCTGGGGTTTCATAGGAATGTTGCAGCAAAAAATCCAACTGAATTCATCATATAAACTAGGGAGTGCATAGGAAAGATTTCTGGTTTCTATGGTATAAGAACCTTTATTCCGGCCACCGGAATCCGGTGCTGTAACCGGAAGTTCCATAGTAGAATGAGATGAAAAGAGGGTAGAGAATCAAAGTCTAGAGAGGGAGAGGGAAGTTTGGTTAATCAGGAGAGCTGTGAGAAGGAGACAAGAGGAGATGAGCTAACATACCAACCATAATCCCCTGTGTAGTATTTGTATGGGGAGAAAAAAGAAAAAGGCAAGTGTTGAAAAGGAGCTTTCTTGAATTTGCCAAAAAACTACTTCTTGTTGTTGGTTATTTGAAGTATGAAAGATTTTGGTGAATTGAAGCTTGTAAAGTTAGAAATGTGTTTGAAGCATAAAGGAGAAAACAGAGGTTTCTTCTTTGTGATTAGTCTTGCAGGTAAACTGTATTGCTGACCATGCAGCCTCTTTCTTGGTTGAAAAATTAGTCATATTTCTTCTCTACCTGCCAGCTCTATTGTTTCTACTTGTCTCCATTCTTAATGTTTTTCTTTTTCTTTTTGACACTTTATTCATTTTACACGATTATCCAGGGTTTTTTAAATCATATTAACTGCTACCTAATTAGATTTTATTGTAAAGGAAATCGTGTTATGCTAAGACATCAGGATTTATTAATTCCATTTATACCATTGTAGTTTGTCTTTTCAACTAGCAACATTTAAATACAAACGCACAAAAATCAGAACTTAGTTAACTTTAATCATCTTTACACCATTTTCTAGGTATAACGTAAGTGATATATTGCTACTATTTTATGTTAGTGATTTGAAGTAATTGAATTCCATAATGGTTAGTCGTTAGTCCTAATTTTAAGTTTGTTCTTGTAAATAACTTATGACCATTAGTTAGAGAGAACGAAAAAAAAAAGAATAAGAATGTATTTCCTAAATTAGGTCTATGGTTTTCCACACGCTTTAGCAATTAACATATCGTAAACGGTAAACAAAACATTAAAATTAAAACCAACTCCCATGGCTTGTTTCCAGGCAAAGCAGTAGGCAACGTGCCCAAGCCAGCCCTCTAGTAAACAATTAATTATTAAATGAAGATGTTGTACTTTTGTTGAATTTGGGAGGAAAAAGTAATCCAGATATTTTTCTGCATTTTAGGTACAACGCAATAGTAGAAAAAGGCATCTTATGGACTTTATAGGGTTTTATCATCTTTTTCAATAGTTAACCCTTGATAAAGGGTAGATACTAAACTAATCTAGGGTTATATGTGTGCTTTGTCCTTTATTTTCCAAACTTTTGGTTGTCAACTTCTTAAAAGGCAAAAAGATGATATTATTTAAAAATAAAGATAATTCTAACATAATTAACAAAAGTGTATAAGTAAAAAATAGACTCGCCATATGGGTCTATTAAATGGTAACACGCGTCAACGTAATTATGAGAAAAGTGAAGAATGATATACAAAAATATGTGAAACACCCTGGGGACCGAACATACTCGTACCATGCCTATTAGTCTCGGAACTGATCGTCTTAGAATAGCCCGGATTAGGTACGGAGAATAGCTCACAATTACCATCATTACGCTATTAATTATAAATCAATTATGTAACGTATAATAAATGCAATTAATGTTGTAACGGGAAGAACAAGGCAATCAATTATAAAATTGACTCAACAGGTACGAAATTGACTCATCAGTTACGGAATTTCAGCATTTACTCAGCCGTTACAAGTCTTCCAAAAGTAACGGATGGATTGAGTAAATGCTCATAATGGACCCATATTTCAAGAATAATGGTTACTTAGATTTAATCATATAAATAGACTTACTTTACCACCATTGTAATCATCTAATTTTCTTCTCTACAATTCTACACATTGTAACTCATAGCAATTTGCTTCCAAGTTGGCCATAGTTCGGCTCTTCAAGCTCTGTTCAGCTCATCATCCTATCAAGGATTATCCAATAAGATTTATTTCTTCTTTGTATTATTTTTACTATATTATCTATCATTGAATTTATTTTTCACTTCTCTATCACGTTGTATTAATTAAAATTTATATATTTCAGATCGAATCGGTTGCTTGTGGCCCATCATATAAAATTAATTGTTTTGACCTTGAAAGATTTTTTTTGGTTAAACAATTTGGTTCCGCTGTCGAGAACTCAAGCAATTTTTCTATTCGTCCAAAGGTAATAACAATTTTGTTAATCTTCACTTATTTTCAGTTTAAACCTTCATCATGGTCGAAATTTGCCAATCAACATAGTTGAGGACAACTAAGTTGGAGATAGCTTTACCACGCAAAATGAAAATGGAAGAATAGCCATGATAATGATAGGTAAGTAATGAACAGAGATAAATGGAGAATGGACATCGGTACTAGACATATTGGTACCATACTATTAGTACATGAGGTTCAGATATACCAGTTAATTTTGATTTGTTAAAATTTACATCTAATCTTACCGAAACAGATCAAGAAACAAAATGAGCGAATAAAATACCTCCGGTAATTCCCATCTATCCCACAAGAATGTTATGACCGTTACAGCATCAGGCTTCAAACAGAAGAAGACACGGTAAGTCGAATCGACACTAATAGGACGTTCGGAAACGGAGGTGATTCTGGATCTGATCGAAGGAGTTAGAAGAATAACGTCGAACCTTTCCGGAACTATGGAATAAAATTTACAACCGATGTAATACGAAACTCCAAATAGAGGGACATACAGAGCTTCAACCGAAAGTGGAAAACAGGTTCAGAGACCAAATATAGGTGATTCCTAGGAGGTCCGAATATGAACGCAAAAATTTGAAAAATAGGTTCGAGAAAAGAGATATGTGATTTCTTTTATGGGCTGCAAAAGATCAAGACCTTCCCAAATATGTACGGAATCACCTTGCTAAATTGCAAAATTCCACAGGGCCATCAATTGAAGGAAGCTCGAATGTAGATGGAAAATTAGACAAATATTTTTTGACATACTTATTAAATCGAAAGAGTCAGAAACCATGAGGTCAAATGCCAAAGAAATAGAAACTATCATTGACTTCTCTTATGGGAAAGTTCACGTTGACGAGACTCGACCCCGAACTTAAAGATAAGTTTATTAAATTTTTATGTACTAACACAAATTGCTTTGCTTGCTCCCATGCCAACATGATAGGTATACCACTGAAGGTAATAACCTATATGCTCAATATTGACCAATTCTATAATCCGATCAAGCAAAAGAAGAAACAGAGTGAAATAATAAAAAATAAAGTTACCAAACTTCGAAAAGGTCGCTTTGTCCATAAAGTCGAATTATCCGGACTCGCTAGCTAAACACCAACCCAGCATTGCCTTCACAACTCCGAGGAGGAGGATGATTGTTGGTATACCAAGCTGTCTCAGAGGTCTTAGTAAGTGCATTCTTACTTCAATAGACAAAAGTACATAATCTCCTATCTATTATAAAATACTCTTAGGCACGAAAACTAGGTATTTACGTTTTGAAAAGTTGATATTAATAGTATTTACCTAAACCTAAGGCTTTATTTTCAATGTCATCCACTTTCTATAGTCACTATATCTTTATTATGCAATATTTTGCATAAAATCAAATTGTCAGGAAGTTTAGCTAAATGGATAGTCGAACTTAGTGAATATAATATTATTTGCAAACCACATATGGCTATAAAATCATAAGTTTTAGTAGATTTCATGGTTGATTTTTAGCTGGAACATATTATCCGAAGTTGAAAAGGAAGTACATGTTACTTTAAGGATAATTCTTGGGATCTGTACCTTCTACACAATCAGGTCCACAAATATTAAATTCCCGAGTTAGGGATAATACTTAATGCACCTATCGGGGAAGTAGTTACAAAATTCATAAAGGTTATTTTATTACTAACGAAGCCGAGTATGAAGCATATATATTACAGGGCTCGAATTAGCTCAGAGACTCAGAGAAAAATATTGAGTTAAAAGTAATTCTTAACTCTTAGTCAATCAAATCTAAGAAAACTATGCTGTCCGAGAAAGCCCAGCCAGATGCGCTGGTCTCGGATCTACTGCTTATATCACTAAATTCGGAAACAACTCTGAGCTCTTATTGAGAAATGTCGTCTTCTGGTCAAACAATCTCGAGATTGAGTCATCCTTTATTCGAAAGATCCCACATCTATCATCAATTAAAATGAAAATAAGATAAGTACGCGTCTCGATAACTCCGAATGCGCATCTCCCATATTGCCTTGTTGAAGGAGAATCATAATGGAAGAATATTCAAGGGTCCCAAAACTAAATTCCAAGGACCTAGACAAACAGAATATGTGATGCAAGAAATTTATAAAGGGAGCTGTAAAATTACTCTGGTAATAAGGCTTTAAATCAAAAACTCATCAAAAGCTAGTAAGACTAGCTCAAATCATAATATGACATGATCCTCAATAATATTTCGGAATCTCCGTAGTTCCTAGCCAGAGTAAAAATTATTTGATAAAAAGAGCTCTGGTGTCATCCCTTTGTTTCCCTTTCTAAGAATCAGAATATTTGAAATTCCATCAACATCGGAACTAGCTATCCTACTTGGGACTATTAAACTCGGGACTGCCAAATTATGATTTTCGTGTTCAAGTTCACATACCTCAAAACTCGAACATTAGGGGACTACATATACTTGAGGTGATACAAACAGACGATTGCCTTGGGAGATAGAATCCCTGAGAGTATTCCAGCATCATTTATCACCATCTCAATTCAGTCAGTTGCCTTGCTCATATAAATCATATACACTTCAAATGGTGTTGGAACCAGTTCTTCAAAAATATATATAATAGATGTGCACAAAAAGGATCGAGAACTTCATATCAGAGTTACGAATCCCACCATATAAAATACGAGAGTTTTATATGCGAGTCGAGAATGAAACTTTTCTAAGATCAATACACGCAAATATGTCACAGGAATAAAGTTCACTTTGAACAAACATGTGACTTATATTTGGTCTAGCAACAACCATTCAAATTGAATATATAAGCCTTTCTTAACGGCTTATTTTATTATGTCTCAGATATATTATCCCATTTTATTAGTAAATGACTTACTATTTGACATTATATTCGGATCGATTATCCCGTTTACATTAATAAAAATCTCAAATATCATTTTTGGACATGTGTCCCTCTCTACTTGGAAGTATGTTCATATACTCCAATTCAGATTCAATATCCAATCAGACTAAATGTCTATTGAGGCCAAATCTACCAATATATATATATATATATATATATATATATATATATATATATATATATGGTACTAATCTTCCCTTAGATGAATTCTTAAAGTGCCAAGGAAAAATTAATACTCGGTGAAATTTTTTACAGTACTGAATAATATCTAGATAAACGTGTTTGCAATACTTATATCTTTCTCAAATTAGAGAATTCTCTCTTTCATCCACCACGATAATAGAAACGTCATCTAGCTCAGAGAAGAAACTGAGTAGGTTGGGATTGGTTCGGGGATTAGTCTGACTATCCTCAGAAAACTCTTTCCATCGCTTGTCAGTGTCAGATCTTTTCTTCGGATGACGTACAAAGACATTGTCTGAATCAGTACCTATGGTACTCTTCTTCTTCTTCTTCTAAGTGGCCTATATCAAAAATTCGGTCTTGTTACGACCCCAAATTTCCACCTAAGATGTCGTGATGACACCTAGTCTCTAAGACTAGGTAAGCGGTAATACACATGGAGAATTAGCAGGAATAATGATTAAGATATCAAATTAAACTGGTAAACTATCATAATAAAATTAAAACGGTACATTAGTTAAATAATTTCTAAAATCGGTGGTATTGAGTCATAAGCTCTACAGAAAATGCACTAGTAATCTTTAAATACAACTCTGTTTGAAATGAAGATAAATAGTAGTGAGGCAATAGAAGAAGGTGACTCCGAGGCCTGCGAGCGTCAAGTAGGTATATCTTGAAGTCTCCGAAGTAACTGGGTCAACTCACTGGCGTCTGACACGCGCAGAAGTACCTGGATCTGCACAAAAATGTGCAGAAGCATAGCATGAGTACACCATAATGATACCTAATAGTATCAAGCCTAAGCTCGATAAAGTAGTGACAAGGCCAGGTCAAGACACCTACTAGACATAAAAACCTGTACAAAATATTATAATAATCTAGCAACAGGGAAATAAAGAAAATAAATGACAAATAAGCAATTTATCAAACCCAACTAACAATGAAATTTACAACAATAAAGGACAACAAAGAGGGAACATATGATAAAAGCAACAATGATCAAATACAATCAAAATATGAGTGAAATGAATTTAAGAAAAACAATCAAATACCCGTTCAAATCAACGAACCTTTTCAATTTAGAATGTACACCAAAAATAACACCGAGGTACCACACCGTCTATACCATTTCACAAATCACAATCTTCCTTATATCATCGCGTGAGCCTTGTATTTATTTTAAAAAGATTTTTTTTGAAATAGCTACACGCGTTATAGCCCCCTTATCTCACCGCGTGTCTTCAAGTAATTTCCTTACTTGCAACACGCGTATAAATCCCAATCTCACCGCATGCATTTCAATACCCACCCTTATACCGCGTCATGCGTATCAATATCACAACATAATAATCTACTCGCACCACACATGCTCATATACCACAATATTTTCCAAAAGCAACAATAACAACGTTACCATAACACATAGCCCACGAGTCAACCATAATGTGTACAAGAATCTCAATAACAACAAAATGAACAAGAAATAACTCGAAAAGGAAAGGTATTCCAATAACCAACAATTCCAACCACAAACGTGTTAATAACTTTCCACAATTACAACTTTAATAACTCAACAACGAAGGCATTTTCCATGAAATGGCAACTTCTCATTCGAGTACATAACATAAGCTTACAATAAAAAAGATAGCAAGAAATAGCAATTACGACCACATGTATGAGAATAACTCAACAATAAAGAGAATAACATGTAACAACAACTACAACTAAATGCATATAAGAGTAATCTTGATAATGAAACTAGAACATGTAATAACAACTTAAATTAAGGCATGTAAGACTAAACTTGACAATGAAAGATAGAACAAATAATAATAACTTCAATTAAGTGCTTATAAGTAACCTAAGAGTCTAAGCCGGTCAAATATCACATATAAGCCTGTGTATGCACTCGTCACCTCGTGTACACGTCTTCCATATAACTCAAATAGTATAATCAAACCCAATCCTAAGGGGTAGTTCCCCCACACAAAATTAGGCAAGATACTTACCTTATTTAGGCCAAATCAACACTCAAAAATAGCTTTTCCCTTAAAATTCGTCTCCACAAATCTCAAATCTAACAAAAAATGACTTAATATCATCAAACAATGCAAGAGAAATCAATTACGATTAATAAAGCTATGGTCTTTACACAATTCTCCAAAAAGTCAACAAAAGTCAACCCCGGGCTTGCCCGGTCAAAACCCGAGTCCAAGAGTAGATCTTGACTACCCACAACCCCACGAGTCCATATATGTATTTTGTTTTTAAATTCGAGTCCAATTTGACTCTCAAATCCCAAATTTTTATTTTTCAAAGCATAGACAAAATTTCTCTTAGATTTTCATGAATTTGATGTTAAATCTCATATATAATCACGTAATATAGTTGAAAATTGATCAATATCACTTACTCAATGATTGTGTGTGAAAATCCCTCTCCAAATCGCCTCCTACCGAGTTTAGGATTCTAAGATAAGAGAAATGAGATCAAATCCCATCTTTCCAGCCTTTTTGTTTAGGTGCAGATGTTTCAATTGCGACACTGGGTTCGCAATTGCAAACCCTCCCAATTGCAAATAATGACTCGCAATTGCGGCGCCTAAAAGCCTAAAGGGAAGTCGCAAATGCGACATTGACTTCGCATTTGTGAAGTCTACTCCCATAGCAAATGCGACCTTTTAGTCGCAAAGGCGAAACTACCCTGTCCCAGCCTCTGTTTGCAATTGCGATTAAGGTATCGCAAATGCGACACCTGAGACCCCCTGCTATGCTCGCAATTGCGATGCTAGTGCTCGGAATTGCGACAACTGGAGCACCAACATACTAGCAAACTAGAATTGACTCCAAATAATTCCTAAACACGTCCGAAACTTACTCGAGCCCTCGGGGC
The DNA here is from genome assembly GCA_002018475.1 of Nicotiana obtusifolia. NCBI lineage: Eukaryota > Viridiplantae > Streptophyta > Magnoliopsida > Solanales > Solanaceae > Nicotiana > Nicotiana obtusifolia. The sequence goes on from MCJB01024283.1 coordinate 39,942, forward strand.
TCCAAACCAAACATCCACATAAGTCTGAAAATATCATACGAACTCGCTCGCGCGATCCAAACACCAAAATAACATCTAGAACCACAAATTGGATATTAAAACGCATGAAATTCAAAAGAAAACTCAAGAACCTCTAGCATTGCAACCAAGCGTCCGAATCCTATCAAACAACTCCAAATTACACCTAATTTTGCAGAAAAAGTTTAAATAGCAAAACGGACCTATTTTAAGTTCCCAAATACGAACCTGATAGCCATAAAGTCAAACTTAAGAAAATTTATAAACCTCAAATTGCCAACTTTCGGCAAAATATGACAAATAAACCTAGGGACCTTCGATTTTAATTTCGGGTGTACGTCCAAGTCCAAAATTACAATATGAACCTATGGGAACCATCAAAAAACCATTCTGTGGTCGTCTTTCCAAAAGTCAAACTTCAGTCAACATTTTCAACTTAAGCTTCTAAAGGAAGAACCAAAGGGTCCAAATTAACCCAAAACCTTTCCGGAACAATACTAACTATCCCCACAAGTCATAGAACCACAAATACACATGTGTGAAGCATCAAAAGAAAAAATGGGGCTCAAATACACAAAATGACCGATCGGGTCGTTACATTCTCCCCCTCTTAAAACAAATGTTCCTTCTCGAACGTGCATAGACATACCTGAAGTGAAGAGAATGTGAGGATAACGACTCTGCATGTCGTGCTCGGTCTCCCAGGTCGCCTTTTAGACTAGTCGGCTCCTCCATTGAACCTTCACTGAAGTAATGTTCTTTGACCTCAACTTCCGGACCTGCCTGTCTAAGAGAGCAATTGACTCTTCAACATAAGTCAAATCCTTGTCCAATTGGATTAAGCTGAAATCTAACAAATGTGACAGATAGCCATATTACTTCTGGAGCATGGAAACATGGAACATCGAGTGAACTGCCGATAAGCTGGGTGGCAATGCAAGTCTGCAGGCAACCTCACCAACCCTCTCAAGGATCTCTAAAAGACCAATATACCTAGGGCTCAACTTGCTCTTCTTCCCGAACCTCATCACACCCTTCATGGGTGAAACTCTTAGTAGAACTCTATCTCCTGCCATGAATGCTACATCACACGACAGGGAAGTTAGGTTTCCAATGGCAATCAGGGCGTAAGGAAGAAGGCCGAAAGTGATTAAAAAAGGGTAATGATCGGCAGGTTTAAGTGCTGCTATGAAAGAAACTTCTTTCGTCTATGCTTCACAGTCTGATGTGAAAGAAAATTCCTAAGGGACAATCTCAGAAACAATAGGCTCAGGTAATGGTTCGTTTTGGTCTCTAACTTTTGAAAAAGATTTAGGAGTTGATGAAGCTTTAGCTTTAGAAGAAGAAGATTTAGAAGAATTCTCCTGGGAAAGAGTGGTGCTACAACTTGATATGGAACCTAGACTACGAAGTCTACCACCTCTTCTACTTCTAACTGGGGTTGTAGAAGGAGGAAGTTCGTCTACGATGATAGTTTTTTGGGGATCCGATGATGGATAGGGGTTCGAAGAATGAGAAGCTATTTTTTTGTTAATAGTAGAAACACGAAAGGAGAAGAGAAATTGCAGAAGAAGCTTGGAAAGGAACGCAAGAAGGTAGAGGAAGTTTGTGAATGGTGTGTGATGCGGTATTTATAAGAGAAAGACGTCATTATGAGCCATCATCATGGAACTGTCACTTCGAATTAACACAGCCGCAAAAAATCTTAAAGAGACGGTGTAAACAGCATAGCCAATCCTAGCGTGACATGTGTCTCGAGCATTAAATAAAAAAGACGTATGTCTCTTTGCTTCTGAAGAAAACACAATGATATTGGGAAGAGGCGGCAAGACATTCTCGCCATAAATAAACTTATCACTTCGCGAATATTTAGTTGAGAATATTCAGAAAGTGAGGGACTATCTGTATTGGTGAAAAAATAGATATGACATGTGGATTAATGATATATTGGCAAGTGGCATTTGAATAAGATCAATAAAGAAGAATTATGAGGCGCAGCAAAAAACCCACGGGATTGTTTACAAAAGACATCATACCTGACAATTGGGAAAGAAGAGATAGCCACAGGATGCATGAAGACTACAAAAGAGGAAAATTTATCGAACAATTGCGAATATGGAAAAAGAATCAGCATGATCCCTGATTATACGCGATTATTTATTATTACCTTAACTGTTACGAATAATTTAAGCAATGGGCAATTAATGTTGTTATTGTTGGTAACGGGCAAGAATTAAGTGGGAAAAACAATTACATAATGTATCCTTATATAAATACCCCTTGCCATACTTTTTACAATCATCAAGGAATTCACAAATATCTGCAATTAGTCTTTTATTCTTATTTATCTGCTTGATTGAAGATTCTTACTCTCAATTCTTGGAAGGAAGCTACAACAATCAATAAGATTTTCTTTCCTTTACTAATTGAATATTTACTTTCATTATTTCTTATTCTTTTATATTCAGAAAAGTAAATTAAAATTGGTTATTAGGAATCTGGTTTATTTCAATATTTGTTTTGTCCACAAACACTATTTTTTGGTTAACAATGATGCCAACACATTAAAAGTGGGGTCCACAAATTTTGACATTAGTTATAGAGGTATTTTTAGTCCTAGAAATACCGTTATATATATTTTTGGATCAATAGGTGGACGGAACATAAAAGTAAATCATTTATCAAACGATTGGAGTATTTTTAGCCCTTTCGGTATTAGTCGGCCTCTAAATCTTTTCTGCTTTTATCTGTAATGCTCTCTCAGCTTGCCTTTTCTGCAGACCACTGAGCCATTAAATTCATGAAAACCTCCCTTGTTTTCAACCTTCACGTCCCAAAATGATAACAGAGACGCTGAACAAATTAAAGAGATTACTCTATTTATTGCAGACATCAGATGTCTAGTTGATTTAATATTAACATACTTGGGCATATTGGCGGTTCCAAAAGAGGGTTCGAGAGTTCTGATAGAATCCAAAGTAGCAGAATCGAACTTTTTATAAGTGCAAATAACAAGTGTAGATTGAATTAGATATACATTTTAGAACCACACTTAAGCTCAGGACTAATAACGTCTAAATTCTGGATCCTCAATTGCAATTTGGCGCAAATCAATTTACCTCATTATGCAATACGTGAATGATACGAAACATGACTACTCGAAATAGAACGAACATCAAAGCTCAAGAGATATGTTATAGTTACAGTATCAACTATTGCTTGATCAAAACTAAGCTCTCCTTAGAATGTTAAACTGGTAATTTCTTTAGGACTTGACAATGCATGGCTTAGCAACTCTATAAATTGATCATTTTCATTTGTTTTTTTTTTTTTTTTTTAATCATATGAAAAGCGTTTGCTTTTTCTAGTATATGACAAATGCTGCAATGTTGACTTCCTAGGCCTACAGCCTACTGCTGTAAGTTTTCAATTTTGTTACCAAATTTTGGTTGTTGCAGGTATACAGAATAGCTCGGATATTTTCAGAAACAGAAAATTGCCTTTGGTTCCTTACTTTATAAACCTTGGAAATGCAACAAGACAATAAGAAAGCATATCTGTCTATCTTCATTAGTTCCTTTACGCCTTGAAACTTTGAAGTTGAAAGTGAATCAAAATCTTGGACTTCGTTTTACTTCAAAACGACGCCATGCAAAATACCACATTTTATGAATTAAATTTAAGTTGCAGAATTTTTTTCTGGAAGTTGCGTCAAAGATAATGAAGAGCAGGGGACTACATTAAGCTGTTGATGGTTCCAACAAAGGCGAGTAAATTGGCCCTTCTCAAAGCCCATAAATGCACGAAAACACCCCACTCCACCTCTACATCGAAAAGATAAAAAATAATGTGTTAAAAGATTTCTTAACGTCGTATATAATAGTGTATAATTAATATATTGTATATTGGCCAGAAAAAGTAAACGGTGATTCCGGTCTGTTATTTGTGTAAATATCCCACTTTAATGGAGACATCTGATTTTTGACTAATTAAGTAATTAGTTACGGCATGCTTAGGATGTAGTAATTTATGTACCTTAGATTGTCATGCATAACTGCATAAGGGTGAATTCAAAATATGGAATTACTCAGAAGTATGAACATCAAAACCATGTGATGAAATCCAAACACAATATAAGCTCTAAAAATATTTATATTAACTGTTGCTTGATCAATGTACTGTGAAAAAACACTAGGTTACACTCGTTATCAGCGTATTGCAAACCTTCTCCTTAAAAGATGTAGTGAATTTCTACTTTTTTTATTTTTTATTTTGTCTAATACTGGTTTGAAACAAACTTAAGATGGAACCACATAGTCAAGTGATGATTCACATGATCGGAGTATTCTAGTTCTGTCAAATTTATATATGCCAGTAAAAAAGTATAGTGAACTTCTACTTTTCATTTTATCTTTTATTCTGTCTAATATTAGTTTGAGAGAAACTTAGATGGAGCGACATAGTCAAGTGATGATTCATAAGATCGGGCTGAGACGTACTTATTGTTGTTGTTTTATTGCTTGATCAAAGTTTAAGTTTTCCTTGGTTTGCTAAACTGTATTATCTTTTTAAAAGTTGACAGTGCATACTTAGCAACCCTATAAACTGAGTTTGTATTATATGCAAATTATATTTGCTTTTCTAGCATATGACTTAATGCTGCAACGTTGACTGCCTAGTACTGCTGTATGTTTTCAATTTTGTTACAAATTTGGTTCATACAGGTACCCAGAATAGGTCGGATAGTTTCAGAAACAGAACAGCTCTTTAAAATGGAAAGTGCCCTGCAATTGGCATTTAATATCCCATCAACATCAGACACACATTGCCTTTGGTTCTTTTCTTTATAAACATCGGTAAAGCAACAGAGAAAACAAGAAGCAATCATCTGTCTCTCTTCATTAGTTCTTTAGTAGTACTTCCTTTTGACTTTGAAAGATGAGTCAAAATCTTGGATTTGTTTTTACTTCAGAACTCAAAGATCTCCTAAGAATGGTCTTCCTTAGATGTTTGCATTTCCTAAATGCAATAGAGTTATGGTTAAATGTTCGTTTGAACAAGAAAACGGAGCAAGAAACGAGCCTACAGAAAATGAATCAGCCTTTTACTAATGACCAACTCAACAAAATTGCTGAAGGCATATCTGTTTTACTTCCTGGGGTCCTAGAAAATGTACTTTCTAGTACTAAAACTAAATCCTACGAAGGATCTATTCAGCGAAAGCTCTTCATTGGAAGTCTAGGGTGTCATACTACATCCGAGACTTTGCATCGATTTTTCTCAGCCTATGGCGAAGTTGAAGAATCTGTTGTCATTTTGGATAAATCTGGTGTAAGCAAAGAGTATGGCTTTGTCATTTTCAAGCATGTAAAGAGTGCACTAACGGCACTCAAGGAGCCATACAAGAGGATTAATGGAAAGACGACAATCACAAAGGTTGCTAATTCAGGAGCCAGAGAGAGAAAGGACGAGTTTTTACGTACAGTTTATGTGGCTAATGTGCCACATAACATGTTACCAGGTAGATTGTTGGAATATTTTTCCTCTTATGGTGTAATCGAAAAGGGTCCTTTCGGTTTCGATAAAGAAACAGGAAAATCAAGAGGTTACGCTATTTTTGTGTACAAAACACTAGAAGGGGCTAAAACAGCAATTTATGAACCTATCAAGTGGGTCGATGGACACCATTTAACGTGTGAGATGGCCATCGCGAGGACAATGAAAAAACCCCGCGTTAGTCTTAACTCGGGGTCATTCAATTTAGATTGCCATTACCAGAATCCAAGATCAATGTTCGGTGGTGGTGGCTCGAGACCAGAGGTGTCACAAGCTGGAGTTCAGTATGCCCAGTTTCAAGGCAACAGGGACATATATGCACAGAATTGTGATTGTAGCCTAGTTTCTAATTGTAACATTCAGTTTCAGGGCTTATCACCAACAGTTATAGGTCGCAACCACATTGGCTCTGGGCTTTGTTCTAAGCTGGCTCATGGCGATTACAGTCTTTGGTCCTCAGAATTTCCTAGGCATAATCCAATATGGTTTTGATGGTTCATCTCTTTGGCATGATCAAGTTAAGGAGGAACATTCTCTTACAAGTCGGACTGTTTTCTTCTAATTGCTATAGTTTCTGTGTTTTGCTCTCGCATTTTGCCAATAGATATGAATGAAGTAGGTTTATTTAACTAAAATGTACTAGCTAGGTATTTTCCATTTGGAAAGCTGGGAAAAATCTTGATTAAGAAAACCTCTACAATCAATTACTCAAGTTTTAATTCGCATCTTGTTGATCCATATTTTTAATTTTTTTTATGGTACTAGTATTAGTCTCTTGATGAAATATTCAGGGGCGGATGTAGAGTTCTGTCGCTCAGTTCATTTGAAATCAGTACTTTTGGCGCGACACATTAACTTACGTGAAAAATGCACTAAAGTTGCAATAATTGATAGTTCTAAACCCATAATTTTAAAAATATAATGGATGCAACGCTAAAAACTTTAAATATTTAACTCATAGACTTTAATCCGCCGGAAATATATAATTAATAACTCAATGCTATTTTCTAGGACATAAAGAGAAGCAGAGGTCATCTCATCCAAAAGTTGAAAAGGACCAAACATGTCGAATCTATCCCTTTTCATCAGTGGTTATGCTGAAGTGGGAGAAATAAACTAAAAAGATAAAAGAAAATTAGCAAAGCTCTCTGAATAGATAAAGGGGACAATAACCCTGAAAGCGACTTATGGCCAAAAGTGAAAGATTAGTCAACCCCTCTTTAAACATGGCTATGCTTCACCAGCTTTTGTATATGATCAGCTGAAAGTGAAAATTGAATCAACACCATATGTGCAAAAAACATCCACCAGTATCACTAAATAATCATTTGTTTCATTTTAAGCCAATGAGCATGTCGATATAGTAAAAATATTCATACCCAATGTTTAAGTTAATTAATTAATATAAGAAAAATTTATTTTATACATATTTATTTCTTAATCATAATCAAATAATATGTATTTTTAGTCTTATTTTTAACTAGTTTGATTTATTTAATTTGGTATAAATATTTAATGCATGTTGACGTTATTGTAGCTCAATAGTCACTGACTTTTAACTAAATTGATCTTCTTGTAGGCCAAATTTCTTCTTTTGAATCCAAGTGTTTGATACATGAGTGCACACGTTTACAGTCATTGATTTTGACTAATGACTTGGACAACTTGCTCATCGTCAACACAATGTGGAACCACGAGCCAAAACTTTCCTTTAACAGGGAATAGCCTTCTACAGCCTATATATCTTTTAACCATAAATATTTCGGTTATTAAAAAGAGTATGCGTGTTGGCGTGCGTCCCGTTTAAAAAGGTAAATTTTTTGTAAAAGATCGCATAAATATTATATTAAAATATTATGTTTGAGTTGTATCATAAAAATATAAGCTAATTAGTTAATTTATTAAGTTATTAAAAAAAAACATGAATTGCATTCTTTTACTAATTAGTTAATTCCTCAAGTTATATGAGAAAAACCTTTGAAGAAGAACACTACAAATAAAATTGCATTCACAATCAAGGATAAATAACATAGCTGATAAAAGGAGTAACTTTTTAATGGATAACTAGTATTAGTATCCATGCGATGTGCAAATTACAAATCATGTAAAATTGTGATGTAGTTTATTTGACTCATGTGTAAATAATCTTAAAATATAAATCTCTCAGATAAAAATTATATAAACATTAGATATTAATTAAGAAGCAAGGTATGAATTTATTATTCAAATTTTGTAGTGGACAACCTATTTTTTTCTATATTTGTAGCAACCTAACCTCTTAATTTTAGTACTTGCATTTTGTTTCGCTGTCAATATTAAAGAATACTATATGTCACGTTGTGACATGTCTTGTTTGAGCACATTAGATCATATTATTTTAACAAAATTCTTACTACCACTTTATTTTTATCTGAATGTCAAATATGTCTTATTCATCACATCACTTTTACGCAAATTCTTTTTTCTTTTTGTTCTTTACTTATAATTATTGTATTATTTAATATCATTATACTATTATATAATCTTTTATTAGCTTAAAAATTAACTTAATATCTTGCTTATTATCCTTTTAATAGTTTTTAATAAATATAAATTTTTTATTCTTTTTTAATAATTTTTATGCTTATATCCTATTATTTAGAAATTTGTAATCATTTAAATCTATCAGCAATATTTTTAAATATAATTTAATTATTGAATTTATTTATTTTTAAATTAATTTAAAGTATAGGTATCCTCACACTACCTCTATTTTTTTATACATTCTCTTCCCTACTACAAATTTTAATTAGTTTTTATATTAATGTTTTACCTACAAACAAAATAATATAACATTTTATTTAGATTGTAACTTTGAATAAGTCAAAATTAGTAATACATAAGTTATTTGATTATTATGTTCCAAATGTATTGAGTTTTCTTATAATAATATTAGATGCAGTTAAATTTTCTTTATTTTTTAGTTTTAAAATACAAATTTAATTCTTAATTTTCACTGCCATTTTATTTTTTTACGTAAATTTTCTTTCTTTTTTAGTTTTAAAATATAAATTTAATTTTTAATTTTCATTAGTAAAGTTACCTATATTATAAATTTATTTTGTATTTTTAAAATTTTACTTTTTATCAATATTTTATTTTTCATATAGAAGACTACAATTTCGTGATATTATCCATAGTTTGAGCATTCTCATCATAATTTTAAGAACTTTCTAATCACAAATTCAAATAGTCTTTTCCTTTCCTAATAGTAAGTTTTTAATATTTTTTTTTTCATTTTGCTATTTTTCTAATCCAATATATAGTCTTATTATGTTTTATGTGGTTTTTAATTAACTTGTAACTTTAATTTAATATCATTATCAACTACTATGGTTGAATATAATATAGATAAATATATAATTTATTTAATCATAAAATAAATATTTATTTTATTTTTAATTATTGCTCGAAAATTTTAAATTATTTAAATTTATCAATAATATTTTTAAGTATTGTATATTTACTTTATTTTATTTTCTAAAATTATGATTTATAAATATCCTCACATTATCTCTAATTTATTTTTATTATTATTCAATATTTCTAGGTTTTGATTTTATCTATTAGACTTGAGTTACGCGGACTTATCCATATTATGACCTTTCTTATCATAATATAAAAAAATTTCTCATCTCAAATTTATTTTAGGTTTTACCCTTTTTTTCCTATGATAAAAATTTTGAATAGTTATTTTTCTCAATTTATTCTTTATTTTTGCTATTGTAGTATTCAATACCTAATATTATTACATTGTCATGTGGTTTTCCTTAGCTTGTTTGAATTTAATATCTATTGCTACCATACTCATTCTAATATAACATAGATAAAAATTAAAAATTATGTCATTAGTACCTTTAACTTTATTGTTCATATTCCAAAATATGATTTTTCTTAACATATTTCCAAAAAAAAAAAAAAACTCATCTCAAATTAAGATAATTCTTATCATTATATTTTCTAAATTGGACCGTATTTTCAAAATATTATGTTGTGCTTTCAAACTTAAACTAACTGCACTCAATTCAGATATAAAACATAGAAAATATATTTTCTTAATTGTTTGAACACATTATACCTAAATGTTGTTGTAATATTTACGTATAAAATATTCGTTTATTCGATTTATCAATTTTAATATGAAATTATTGTTTTCGTTATTAAAATTATTTTTTACTGATTATTTAGTTTTTTTCTCGCCTTATAAATAATTTGTATATTTTATGTAAGATCTTATTTTGCTGCTTGAATTTTTTTTATTTCTTAAAGTCAATAAATCTTAATATCTTAAGTAAATTTTCGTTTTATTATATTTTAACTTACTCCAAAGTATAAATAATCATAGATTATCCTAATTTACGTCTTTCTATATTTTCTTTTATCTTTTTCTATTACAGTTTTTTAATTAATTTTGTACCTTCATATTTCTAGCTAATGTAGAAGAAAATCTATGAGTAGATCAAAAAAGTATATATCTATATTATATTAAAAGCATGAACCCTTAAATTTAAAAATTAAATTACTTTAATACCCCTAAATAAACAAATACTAATATATTAAAAATAAGTTTGAATAAAATAAAACTGATATAATTTATGTTTCTTTCTTAAAAGCTGTGTTTGTTCTTACTAACAACTAAGTTTCCTTTCAAAACTAGTTGTACCCGTTTTCTTTCAAAAACCCTTGTTCAACCATTGCCTTGAAGGAAAAAATACTTGCCTATATTCAACATGTTTAATTCTTCCTATCAAGAGGTAGAAAAAAACTGATAGTTGATAGAGGAAAAGACGGTGTTCAAAGTCCTCTGATAATTTACGGAGTATTAAAGATTGTGTTCTTCAAGCCTATATAGCATAATGTTGTTGTATTGTAATGGAGAATGAATTTAAGGAAAATTTTTGAAATCTTATTGTGGCCTAAAATTCGGACACAATGGTTTATTGCATTCCACTGGCTTGAGGAGAACACAATGTGTTCCCGCAGCTGTGAACTCACAAATGTAAAGCAACTTTCTCAGAGAAAGGAGAAGAAGAAAACTATATTAAATGTTCAGCACAGTTGATGACGAAGTCGGATCGATGCTTCAAGATTTGGATAACATATGTTGGCAAACTTAGTACAACTTCTTGAAATTTGGAAATCAATATCAAAATTGCCATACATTACACACTGATAATGGCGATAGTTACTAGGAAGAGTTGCAATGATGAAAGAAATAAGATTGTATACAGTCGAAGTCGGGCCCACTTATATGTGGTTAAAATCGGGTTCGACCCTATATGGTTAATATCGAGTTCAACCATTGCATGATAGATCGGGTTCGGAATGCGTAGGGTCGAAGATCGAACTCGAGCTTCATCAAAGCGGAACACGAAGCTAGAATGTCCGACCTCGAAAACACCGAGCCCGTGATCCGAAATCGATCCTGACTCCGAAAATGTCCAAGGGAAGATCATTACACCTAAATGACGGAAAATCGAAAAATCCATGATGGGACGACGAACATCACGGCAGGAATCTCAGCACTAATCAATAGAACCGCTTAATTAGCAAATCAGGAGTTTTTTTACCTTGTGCGGAGATTTTTACCTTGATAAAGTTGTACCAGATGTATGACCTCCCCATTATATAAAGGGAGAGTTGAACCATTTACAAGAGACTTTTTGAAACAAATCATCAATAAAAAGAAAAAAATAGTGATATATTGCTCTCTTGAATCATTTTATCATCAACTTGTTTCAATTTCTATTATAATCAGTTTCAACCCAAGAAGGATCAGCCTACGACTAAGAGTGTCTAACTCGGGTGGTTTGCGTTACTTTTTTATTTATCCCTTAATATTAATTTTCGTTATATTATTCGTCATTTGTATCAAATCAGGCCACATATCCTTAAAACCACGTATAAATTCAATTGTTATCCGAAATTTAGGGTAAACAGTTTGGCGCCCACCGTGAGGCTAAGGATAATAGTGGATATTTGATACAACTTTTTGTCATACACATTGTTTCACACTTGCTCTTTGAAGTGTTTCTGATTTTAGGTTGTAATACGGAAATGTCAAACTCTCAATCGGTACCTCTGCACGTTGATAATGAGTTCGATCATCAAGGAGAAAATAATAACATAGCGCCCGGTGACAAAATTCCAATCGATGCTAATTCACAAGTGGCATTTGATACAGATCAGCTTACCGGCCCCTCCAATAGCGTTCATAGGAGAACGCGATTGGTGACACAAAATCCCCAAAACGATGAAAGGGACGGGATCAGCCTCCGGATGATCTTCGAAATGTTTCAAGCCCAAAAGGCAGCGATAGCTCAGTTACAAAACCGAAGCCAAATCTCAAACAGGGTTGAGCCTGACCCTTCCCGGGAAATTACCCATAGGGATGGATCGGATGTAGGAGGGTTGAATGAATGTGAATCAGGGGCAAACCCCAGAATTATGAAGATGCTCGAAGAACTAACTAAACGAATAGAATCTGGAGAGAAAAAAGGTGGAAACGTACAACTCCAGAGTGGATCAAATCCCAGGAGCACCCCTAGTATTAAAAGGCCTCGATTCTAAAAAGTTCATACAAAAACCTTTTTCACCGAGCGCGGCTCTAAAATCGATACCCAAAAGATTCCGTATGCCAGAAATCCTCAAATACAACGGAACGACCGACTCAAACGAGCATGTAACCGCATGTACATGCGCTATCAAAGGGAATGACCTGGAGGATGACGAGATCGAATCCGTTCTGTTAAAAGAATTTGGGAAAACCCTGTCAAAAGGAGCCATGACATGGTATCACAATTTACCCCCTAATTTTATTGACTCATTTGCTATGCTTGCAGATTCTTTTGTGAAGGCACATGCAGGCGCCATCAAGGTCGAAACGCGACAATCGAACCTTTTCAAAGTTAGGCAGAAGGATAACGAGATGCTTAGAGAGTTCGTGTCCCAGTTCCAAATGGAATTGATGGATCTGCCACCGGTCATAAACGATTGGGCTGTTCAAGCTTTCACTCAAGGGCTCAATGTTCGAAGCTCGGCGGCTTTGCACCAACTAAAACAGAACTTAATAAAGTACCCTGCTGTCACATGGGCCGATGTACACAACCGGTACCAGTCAAAAATCAGAGTCGAAGACGATCAGCTCGGAGCCCCTTCGAGATCCATTTACCCCGTTAGAGCTTATGACAAAATCCAAAGGGAAGTTTATCGCAAACCAAGATCGAACATAGAGCGACATCGGCCGTATCACGGGGACAGAAAAATCGGCGCATCCGGGCAAAACTCTTCAAGACATGAAAGGAGAAATGACCGAGGTCAGAACAGCCGGGGTTCATGACCAAAAGCACTTTCGAAAGGCCCATCGGGCATAAAGAAGCACCTCGATTATCGGAGTATAATTTTAATGTTGATGCTGCCACTATCGTATCTGCTATCGGTCGCATCAAAGATACTAAATAGCCTCGACCATTGCAATTCGATCCAACCCAAAAGGATCCTAATCAGATATGAAAATATCACGGCACTCACGGTCATAAAACGGAAGACTGTCGGCAACTAAGAGAAGAAGTAGCCCGGTTACTTAATAACGGACACCTTCGAGAATTCTTGAGCGCCCGAGCAAAAAATCACTTCGAAAATAGGAATAAAGACAGGCCAGGAAGAACCTCAACATACAATCAACATGATTATCGGTGGAGTCGATACCCCTCAAGGTCCGATGTTGAAACGTACCAAAATACCCATCATTAGAGAAAAGCGCACTCGGGATTACATGCCAGAGGGGACTTTATCTTTACCGGTGAAGATGCAGAAGGAATTGTACAACCCCACAATGATGCACTAGAATATCTATACTTATACATAAAGTTAGAGTAAAATGTGTGTTAATCGACCCAGGTAGCTCGGCCAATATAATCCGATCGTGGGTCGTGGAGCAACTCGGCCTGTCAGACCGGATCGTTCCTGCAGTTTGAGTACTTAACGGGTTCAATATGGCATGTGAAACCACCAAGGGTGAAATAACGGAGCCAATAAATAATGCTGGAACCATTTGAGAAACAAAGTTCTGTGTGATCGGAGGGGACAATGAGATACAATGCTCTATTTGGAAGGCCATGGATCCATGACATGAGGGCAGTACCTTCGACATTACACCAGGTGTTGAAGTTTACGACGCCCGATGGAGTTAAAACAGTTTACGAGGAGTAACCAGCTGCGAAAGAGATGTTCGCGGTGGAGGAAATGACACCAACATCAACGGTTCCTAACCAAAGGGTCGAGAGGAAGACAAAATAGCAATCACAAACACCATCTTCGGCAAATATGGATAAACAAGTATATGTCGAGGATGATGATTATGGAATTCCCAGATCGTTCATCACGCCCAATGATTCCGATGCCAGCAAATCGACTGTCGAGGATCTGGAACAAGTCACACTGTGAGAAGACTTTACCGAATGAAAGGTATACCTAGGCTAGGGGTTGAGCTCCGAGCTTAGGACAAAACTTATCCGATTCCTTATAACTAACGAAGACTGCTTCGCTTGGTCCCACCTTGATATAACAGGTATACCATCGGAGATAACCACTCACAAGCCGAGCCTGGATCCGAAGTTCCATCCAGTCAAACAAAAAAGGAGGCCTCAGTCCGAAATCAAACATGCGTTCATCAAGGATGAGGTAACTAAACTTCTAAAGATAGGGTCTATTCGGGAGGTTAAATACCCGGAGTGGTTGGCAAACGTAATGGTAGTCCCTAGAAAAGGGAATAAATTAAGAATGCATGTAGATTATAAAGACTTGAATAAAGCATGTCCAAACAACTCTTTTCCCTTGCCCAACATCGATCGCATGATCGATGCTACTGCCGGCCATGAGACCCTTAGTTTTCTCGACGCATACTCCGGCTACAACCAAAAACGGATGGACCCAGGTGATCAGGAAAAAACTTCCTTCATCACTAATTATGGCACATACTATTACAATGTAATGCCATTTGGGTTAAAAATGCTGGAGCCACATACCAACGCTTAGTAAACCGAATGTTCGAGAAACAACTAGGATAGACAATAGAGGTTTATATTGATGACATGTTAGTTAAATCCCTGCGAGCAGAGGACCATTTAAATTATTTGCAGGAAATATTCAGTATGCTGAAGTAGTACAACATGAAGTTGAACCCGAAAAAGTGCACGTTTGGTGTGGGTTCAGGTAAATTCCTTGGATTCATGGATTCGAATCGTGGAATCGAGATCAACCCTGAAAAAAATCAAGGCTATCGAGGACATCACGGTCGTTGATAATGTGAAAGCCGTGCAAAAGTTAACCGGACGGATACCCGCTTTAGGGCGATTCATTTTGAGGTCGTCCGATAAAAGCTACTGGTTCTTCGCTCTACTGAAAAAGAAGAACAACTTTTCATGGACTCCAGAGTACCAGCATGCTTTGGAAGAGCTCAAAAGATATTTATCGAGCCCGCCGTTGTTTCATACACTAAAGATGGACGAACAACTGTATCTTTACCTGCAGTCTCAGAGATCGCGGTAAGCAGAGTCCTAGTCCGAGAAGAACAAGGTACACAATTCCCAATTTATTATGTCAGTAGAACCTTAGGCGAAACCGAAACTAGGTATCCTCACTTGAAAAAACTGGCGCTCGCTTTGTTGAGCGCTTCTAGGAAACTGAAACCATATTTCCAATGTCATCCTATATGCATCATAACAACTTACCCGTTAAGAAATGTGATGCATAAGCCCGAGCTCTCTGGTCGATTGGCCAAATGGGCCATAGAAATAAGTGGGTACGACATCGAATATCGACCTCGAACCGCCATAAAATCTCAGGTGTTGGCAGACTTTGTGGCCGATTTTACACCATCCCTAATACCCGAGGTCGAAAGAGAGTTGTTAGCTGGCTCAGGAACTCCTTCAGAAATATGGACTCTTTTCACAGATAGCGCTTCGAACGCGAAGGGATCCGGATTTGGCATCGTGTTGAAACCACCAACTGGTAACATAATTCGACAATCTATTAAGACTGTGAAACTGACTAACAACGAGGCAGAATATGAAGCCATGATCGCAGGCCTATACTAGCCAAGAGCCTGGGAGTAGAAGTGATCGAAGCCAAGTCCGACTCCCTTCTTGTGGTAAATCAAGTCAATGGAACGTTCGAAGTTAGGGAAGGGCGAATGCAAAGATACTTAGACAAAATGCAAGTGACGTTGCATCGGTTCAAAGAATTGACCTTACAACATATACCTCGGGATCAAAACAGTGAGGCCGACACCCTCGCCAGCTTGGGGTTATCGATCGAAGATGACGAGGTCGATTCTGGAAAGGTCGTATAGCTCATGAGGTCGGTAGTGGAAGAAGGCCACGCTGAGATCGATTCGACAAGTCTAAATTGGGACTAGAGGAACAAATACATAGAATATCTCAGTTCCGGTAAACTTCCCTCAGATCCAAAAGAGTTGAGGGCCCTGCGTACGAAGGCGGCCCAGTTCAGCTTGTCCGATGACGGAACCTTGTTCAGAAGAACATTTGACGGTCCACTCGCGATATGTCTGGGACAGGGCGACACTGAGTACATTATAAGGCAAATCCATGAATGTACTTGCGGGAACCATTCCGATGCCGAGCCGCTAATTTGAAAAATAATCAGAGCCGGTTATTATTGGGTTGACATGGAAAAAGACGCAAAGGAGTTCGTTCGGAACTGAGACAAATGCCAAAGGCACGCCCCGATGATCCATCAACCCGGGGAGACACTCCATTCAGTCCTATCACCATGGCCGTTCATGAAATGGGGGATGAGCATCGTTGGTCCTCTTCCGTACAACAGGTAAGGCTCAATTTATACTATTTATGACTGATTATTTTTCTAAATGGGTGGAAGCGCACGCGTATGAGAAGGTTAGGGAAAAAGAAGTGATCGATTCATTTGGGATCACATCATATGCCGATTCAGAATGCCAGCCGAGATCTTATGCGACAACGGAAAGCAATTCATCGGTAGCAAAGTGACAAAATTCCTCGAAGATCACAAGATCAAAAGGATCCTATCGACGCCCTACCACCCCAGTGGGAACGGACAAGCCGAATCTACCAACAAAACAATACTTCGTAATCTCAAAAAGAGATTAACTGATGCCAAAGGGAGATGGAAGGAAATATTACGGGAAGTCCTATGGGCATATCGTACGATCGAGAAATCTGGCACCGGAGCCACCCCGTTCTCTCTGGTTTTTGGCGCCGAAGTTTTGATACCGGTCGAGGTCGGGGAGCCAAGTGTCAGGTTCAGGTATGCGACAGAGGAATCGAATTACGAAGCCATGAATACGAACTTGGAACTGTTTGATGAAAGACATGAAGCTGCCCTTGTTCGACCAGCTGCTCAAAAGCAAAGGATCGAAAGGTATTACAACCCGAATGAAGGGAAGCTGGGACCAAACTGGGAAGGACCTTACTGTATCATTAAAATCATCGGAAAGGGATCCTAGAAGCTCAGAACAGTGGATGGTAAACAACTACCAAACAACTGGAACATAAGTCACTTGAAACGGTATTACTGCTAAGGTACGACCCTGTTCTTTATTTTTATTTGCATCACGAACTAACATTTGTAGGTATCAAACGAGGTGCCCTGGATCGGGGGATACGAGATATTAAGTCTAAAAGCACGCGTTGCACTCTTTTTCCCTTGAATAAGTTTTGTCCCAAAATGGGTTTTACGGCAAGGTTTTTAAATGAGGCAACTAGTAAATCGTGCTAACTTAGATTTGAAGGCCGATAGCAAATCGGTGACGATAGTATTCGAAGCCTATCTTCAATCGACCTCGAATACTAGGGGGCCACTTTAGTTTGGAAAGATATTCTAGGATTGAAGGGTCAAAGATCAATAAGATTCAATGTAAAGGCAAACGGTCAAATGAACCGTGCCCAAATAGATCGATCGAACCCTAACACAAATTGTACACATGCGTGAATGAGAATAAAGAAAAGTCTCTTGTATACAAACATCCTGCTTTCAATCAACGAGCCCAAGGGTCACTTTAATTTTAGTTCAAATAACCATTCTCTCACTCGAGGACTTGTCCGAAAAACAAACTTATTCGAGGGGGGATGAGACCTATTAAGGCAAACCTCGAACTTTAAAGGCTAAGGCCGTTTCGAGTTAACAGAACTCGAGGGGGGATGAGACCTATGAAGGCAAACCCCAAACTTTAAAGGCTAAAGCTGTTTCGAGTTAACAGAACTCGAGGGGGGATGAGACCTATTAAGGCAAAGCCCGAACTTTAAAGGCTAAGGCCATTTCGAGTTAACAGAACTCGAGGGGGAATGAGACCTATTAAGACAAACCCCGAACTTTAAAGGCTAAGGCCGTTTCGAGTTAACAGAACTCGAGAGGGGATGAGACCTATTAAGGCAAACCCCGAACTTTAAAGGCTAAGGCCGTTTCAAGTTAACAGAACTCGAGGGGGAATGGGACCTATTAAGGCAAATCCTGAACTTTAAAGGTTAAGGCCATACCAAATTGATAGTATTTGAGGGCTAAGGTATTTTGAAAGTTGCAAAAAGAAAGCTTTATATATATACATAAAAAACCCTTTCCACAAAATCGAGCAACCTCGATACACAATATCAAACATGGGAAAAGATAAGACTCGGTCGGGAGCGACTTAGTCTCAATTGGAACCCCCCTCGATATCAAAATTTCCAAGGTCGTCTCATTCTTCAGATCCGACTGAATCCTCGGAATCATCCTCCTCCGAGAAGGCTAATTTTCTGGCCTCGGCCTTGGCTATCCTGGCATCTTCGATCTCCGCCGATAAATCAAAGCCTCGAGCATGAATCTCTTCAAGGACAAGCCTGCGATATTGCCACCTCATATGATCAACCATATTCATTGATTGATCTTGAGCGGCTTCAGCATCGGCCTTATATTGAGCCACTAGTTCATCAGCCTCGGCTTTGACCACGACAACTTCCGACTTGGCCGTTTTTAGCTCGTTAGCCATATTATCTCGATTTGAGATAACCCTGCTGATCCGAGATTGGAGCTCGTCGGTGTTCTTGGTTTGGGCCTCAATTTTCTCCTTTGCCTCTCTAAGGTAAGCCTCTACTGAAGCTAACTGTGCCTGAAAAGTCTCTTTTTCCAAGGCCTGCTGATCCATCTTGCTCCTCCATTTATTGGCCTCAGCTCTAGCCACGCTTATTTCAGATCGAAGCTGATTAATCTGATCAAGCTTTTGCTCTACTGCTCGACCAAGCCAGCATTATCCTTCCGGGCAAGCTCCAGTTTGGCACGAAAATTCATCATCTCCCCTTCGAGCCATTCATGGTGTCTCGACTCTTCCCGAAATCGGAGAAAAGCTGCATGGTGAAGTACCGAAGCCTACAAGCATAAAGGAGAATGTTAGAATTAATTGAAATTTTAAAGTACAAAACAAAGGACATCAAATAGAGCTTATCGGAAATTACCCGATTCAACGCCTGTTGAGCTTCATTGAACAGGCAGGGCGCATCCACCTCGTTCATTTTTGCCTGATCCTCCTTGGTCACCAAGCATCAAAGATACTGGCCACTCCGACAGGAGCGGAAAGAACCATGGCATCGTCGGGAATGGTGAAATATATGGATCGTTTTCGATCAGGGTAAGCGCTCGGCGCGGGAAATCGATCGACCAATTTTGGACTGAAGGAAATCCAGCTTGTATCGGTGGATGAGCTTTTCCTCAGTACCTCTAAATTACCGAGCCCAAGAACGTCTTCCTCGGATGCCGAATCCACACCATCGAAAAAATCACAGAGAGGGTCTTTTGATCTATGATCTCCGCCCAGGGAACGTTTTTTTGCCATTTGGGCCTCGTTGAACGTTGATTCCAAGAAAGAGGGCGAATCAACCATCTCAATTGGACCCAAGACTCCAAGCGGTGCTCTCCTCGTATCTGGGGAAGCCCGGTTCTTGTCTCCACTTCGGGTCCCCCAACTTGGCGAAGGCCCGCTTCACTAGCCCCTGGTTTGGAGACCCCTCGCCCTTTAGATTGTGGCGGCTCGCTAGCCACAAGGTCGAAATCCTCTTCTTCTTCCTTGGATTGATCCCTCAACCGACGTAACGATTCCGAAGGTAACACTTGATCACTAGCACTGCCCTTGGGCTTGCGAGCCAATATTTTCCTCGGTCTCTTCTTTCCGAGGTCTGAGGAACTTGGGGCCTTTTTTCTTTTCTTCTCTTTATCCTACTTCGAAGCAGGGGGCTCGCTGGGAACATCATCGCCTATGAGAGCAGGTCTCATCTTGACATCCTTTGATAGACCTGCAAAAGAAAGGTAAAACAAGTTAGAAATAGATAGCATAGGGAACTAAGCTCTAGTGTAACTTATCTCACCATGAAGTCGGGCCTCCCACCGGCCTTTCGAAAGCTCGCGCCATGCGCGCTCGGAATATGGTCTTTGAGATAGGATCCCCTTGACCAATTCTTTAAGATGAGGAATTGCAGCCGGCATCCGGGATATAGCTGCGCCATATAAAATTGATAAGAGGAAGGTCGAACGAGAGAACAGTAAACAAATTGATAAGCAGGGCCACACTTACGCTTCATATTCCATTTCTCAGGAAATGGCATATCCTTGGCCAGGATTAGGTCCGATATTTTTACTCGAACAAATCGACCCAACTAACCCCGATCCCTATCCTCATTAATACTTGAGAATGGGGCTTTGCTTGCCTGACTAGCAAGTTTTATCAACCCCCTCGGTAGAGTCGGGGACTGTACAATCGCATGAGATGATCGATGGTGAAAGGATACCCCTCGATCTTGTTTACAAAAAAACGGAGAAGAATGACTATCCTCTAGAAAGAATGATAAATTTAGCCCAGGGTCAATTCCTACCTTTTGCAAAAAGCAATAATGACCGGGTCCAATGGGCCCAACGTGAAGGGATAAGTGTAAACACTTAAAAAATCCTCCACATGGGTAGTGATTGCCTCTTCAGGCGCATGAACCACTACACACTTACCAACCCAGTTACAGTCTTCCTTTACTTTATCGAGAACTCTGTTGGTGATTGAACAGATGTATCTCGTGACCGGTTCGCATCAGCCCGGTGTCGAGGAAGCTTTATCGACCTTAAAATCGGCTCCGGTCGAACACCCGGTTGGTTCAAACGCCTTCAGAGAGGGCTCCGCTGTAGGCTCCTCAATGACGACAGGTGAAACGTGATCAGCAGGTTGAAAGGAAGAGGGAGTTTGTCTTTGAGGAAAGGATTTTGAAGTCTTCGCCATTGTTTTGAACAGATGAAAAAATTAAAAAATACAGATGCAAGAGAAATATAGTATGAAGATAGCTTGCGAGGTATTTTCAGAAAACTAGAAAGCAGGAAGTCTTGTAGATAAGAGCGATGTAATTTTATAAAAAAGCAAAAATATCTGAATATAAAGGGTGAAAGAGGGTATTTATAGCCTCTCAAAACGGCGGTTCACATCCCAAAGCTGCAGAACGCCGACTGACACACACTTGATGCTTTAAAAGGCTTTTCTGATGGGACGTTTTCGATTTCCGTATCATGTACGTCATAAGTTCACCGTCGCTTATCAGAATGAGAATTTGGCTTTCCTGATAGGACGTTTTCGATTTCTGTATCACGTACGTCATAAGTTCACCGTCACTTATCAGAATGAGAATTTGAGGCTCATATCGTTTCTCGTCGTTATTCTCCAAAAATTTCGAAGTCGGGCTCACTTATATGTGGTTAAAATCGGGCTCGACCCTATATGGTTAACATCGAGTTCAACCATTGCACGATAGATAGGGTTCGGAATGGGTAGGGTCGAAGATCGAACCCGAGCTTCATCGAAGCGGAACACGAAGCTAGAATGTCCAAGGGAAGATCATTAAACCTAAATGACAGAAAATCAAAAAATCCGTGATGGGATGAACATCACGACAGGAATCTCAGCACTAATCAATAGAACCGTTTAATTAGCAAATCAGGAGATCTTTTACCCTGTGCAGAGATTTTTACCTTGTATAAAGTTGTACCAGATGTATGACCTCCCCACTATATAAGGGGAGAGTTCATTTACGGGAGACTTTTTGAAACGAATCATCAATAGAAAGAAAAAATAGTGATATATTGCTCTCTTGAATCATTTTATCATCAACTTGTTTCAATTTACATTATAATTAGTTTCCGCCCAAGAAGGATCAGCCAACGGCTAAGAGTGTCTAACTCAGGTAGTTTGCGTTACTTTTCCATTTATCCCTTTATTTTAATTTTCGTTATATTATTCGTCATTTGTATCAAATCAGGCCACATATCTTCAAAACCACATATAAATTCAATTGTTATTCGAAAATTTAGGACAAACAAAGATTTTCTGTAAAAGTCGAATGACAACCTTATGTTTGGAGAGATGAAACGATCTACGCACCATGCTTGAATAAAAATCTGTCGAGCAACTTGGCAAAGAATCTGCAGATCACATCATTTTTCAAAGAAATCGAACTGGTTTGGTGTCAACATGACGGGTTCTATTTGCTCGCTCAACTTATAATTTACATTATTAAATCCTACCTTTAGTTTATAAAATTCAATACATGTTTATTATGCGATGATCTCACGATATATTTTATTTAAATACTGAAAATTGATTAGTTGTGTTTGAAACTAAGAGATTGTTTTAAAATTGTAAGACATGAATCAAGACGACACTAAATATTTGATAAATAATTATTCTTGAGATCATGAAAAGATATATATATATAAAACTTTTTATATGTTTGAGGATTATAAAATATTAGTGAAAATTCTTTGAAAAGGAAAGTCGAAATCCTACAAAGTGATCGAGGAGATAAATTTTTTCTAATGATGACAAAACAATCGAAACGAATGAAAGAAACATATATTAGTAATATCATATGTAAGGAAATATTAGATTATATACATTTTATTATATATTTGTACCTCATAAAATTAAAAAAAATAAAATATGCATCCTACTACATTTTAATTATTATTCAACTTGTAGGTAAGACGACATCCAACATGTTACCTCGCCAAATAAGTCGAGGATCCATATCATTATTATTTACTCAAAGACTTATTAATTTAAATAATATTGATATTAACCTTAAATCCTTCTCCCAAATTTCAGAATTCTCTCTATATATTTTTTATACCCTGTAAGCTTTTAAGTTTTAATTTTTTAATATCTGTATTTTAATTTCTTGCTATCAATAATACTTCTGGTCGGCTCTACCGCCACATTTTATGTTTTAATCTTGTGTTAATATACTTGCATTCGGTCGGCTCTACCGCCTATTTTATTTGGCATACGTTTGTATATGGTCGGCTTTGCCGCCTGAGTTTTTCTATTATTTATTGTTTCATGTTCCTTACATTCCTCGTATACTCCCAGTCCCCTCTACCCCTTCAGGGATTCCCAGATCAAATTCTGGACAAGACGCAGCTTCATTTTAGCTTGCCACTTGGCTTAACCATAATGCATACTACCCTCTTTTTAATATAAATGTACTGATTATTTAGTTTTTTCCTTACCTTATAAATAATTTGTTTATTTTATGTAAGATCTTATTTTGATGCTTCAATTTTTTTTATTTCTTAAAGTCAATAAATCTTTAATATCTTAAGTAAATTTTAGTTGTATTTTATATTTTAACTTACTCTAAAATATAAATAGTCATATATTATCTCAATTTACGTCTTTCTATATATATTTTTTAATCTTTTTCTATTACAGTTTTTTAATTAATTTTGTACCTCCATATTTCTAGCTAATGTAGAAGAAAATCTATGAGTGGATCAAAAAAAAAAAAAGAAAAAAAAAAAAAAAAATATATATATATATATATATATGTATATATATATATAAAAGATTTGTTTAAGATCTATTTAGATTATGTATAAGATTCATTCAACTATTTCTATTAATTATTTTTCCATTTATAGTTTTTAATTATTAATGTTGTCCTAAAATTGCCAAGTAGCTTCATTTTAGCTTGCCATTTGGCTTAATCACAATACATACGACCCTCCTTTTAATATAATATAGGTATTAAACAAAAAATTACTTGAATACGTTTATCACGACTAATTATCAGATTTGATCAATCGGTTCATTACTTGAATTATTTGGAAAATAATTTAGGGGTATTTTATCTTTAAAATGCTAGTCTTGGATAATAATTTGAGATCCTGTAAATGATCACGTATCCTACAATTTACTTATGTACTTCATCTCATATAAGTTATTAAAATCAGTCATGTGTTTATCTTTATGGCTTACTTTAGGAAGTTTTATTTGACATAAAATCATAATATTTGAATTCCTGCATATTTCCAGAAAAAAAAAAGATTTAATAAATAATCTTTTAGTTAATTATAAAATGTTATATATCTGAAGAATAATTAAATTACGTTTTGTTCAATATGAGACCTATTTTTAAAAGATAAAAAAAGATGAACGTTATTTCGCTAAGGGGCTTCGTGCTTTTGATATAGTACTAGTATCTATGAACATACGTTGCACGTTAATTATGGCATGTGATGATTTAAACATTTATTTATATGAAGGAACAATAAAATTTAATTAATAAAAGAAATTATATGTATAATAATACAACAATCATCTAAATGCCGAAAAATATTATTACATTAGAATAATACATGAATTTAAAATAAAAGGACATCATCAAAACTTACACAATGATCAGTTTATATCATGGTAGTTAGATAAGTATGTATTACTATAGTTTAAAAGTATTTAATGTGATGGTATCTTAATGAACACTTCTTTGTGGACAATATTTTTTTGTGTATGTTTCCTCCTAATGCTTTGGTTGCTCTGCCTTAACTAGAACTCTTGTTGCCGATCTTGATATCCCTCTTGAAAGTGCAACATACAATTATTCGTGCAAGAAAATATATTGCGATAAATATAATCCAATGTTTAGGATGTTTGTCATTGTGCTTTATTTATTATATCTGCAAAACATAAACATACTAAAAATTATTTTCACACAAATTTAAAAGGATATTCCTTAGTTTCGGAAGATGAAAGTTGAATTCAGGGATAAAAATATACTTAGAAGCACATTGACCAGTATCATAATTTTCGCATGTATGATGTTATAGTCAAAACTTATATATATCATCTGTGTTAATACATAAGCTATTCGACGTATTTAAGTTTTTTAGTAGCATGACATACATGTTTTTCTTCCAAATCAACCTATATACAATGGAAGATCAACTTAGTCTATTATATATACGGTGACACTAATATACGTAAGAAATAATAAACTTGACAACAAACATGTATGGTAGAAGGTCGTTTGTTATTAAAGTATTTAAATATTCTTCTTAATAGTAATTATTCGTATCATTTTCTGCTGAGTCAAAAACCAAAAAATATTTATTTTTATTATAAAATTTTACGATCAATCTTTTATTTAGTTGATCAACATATTCATTTCTGCTAGCTAAGATATCTTTTTAATTCTATTATGCGATTTGCACAAATTGCATTTTTATCTAATGATAAAAATATTTCTCTAATTAAATGCACTACTATTACCATTGGGATTGATAACCAAGTGTTCAAGAAGAGAACCAAATCATCTTTTATTGGAAGCTCTTATTCGTTTCCGACACTAAGCAAAAAGACACTAAATACTAGATCTATTCTTACTTTATATTTTTTGTCAGTCGAATCTTTTTCATTTGAGGCCAGAAGTATAACTTTGGCAAGCTTGTTTTTACAGTCTCTGCTTTTGTCGATTTTGGAACTACTGGTAGTACTTGATATAAATTACCTCCCAAACTATTAATTTTTTACCAAACGGTTCATTAATATCCAATATATCTCTAGAATTCCGTTTGACACTTAGCCATAAGTGCTTCATCCCATATTATCAATTTTGCTTTCCTTATAAATTTAGCATCATTGCTCTGCTTTGATGTATTTGTAATGGTTATTTAAGTTGTTTGAAGAGATATATCAAATTTAAAATGGGTGGACTCACAATAAAATTGTTGTTGGTTCGCCATTTGCTATTATTGATAATGACATTGCCTTTTGATATGATATTTACAAGTAATGCATGACATATAATATTATTTCAATTCTGCCAGAGGCATCTACAAAGAATAATCTCGTTATAAGAGAGTCGACTCTTTATAATATAGTCTTGAAAGCTTGTTCTTGTTTTAGATTTAGCTTTGATTGTGCTTCCCCAAACACTTGTATAGCAATTTGATTTTTAATAATATATTAACCTTTTAAATTTTATTTTAACGCTCTTTTTATGGAATAAATTTATGTATCCTAAGATTTTTTTTTAACTTGAATAAGAATTTTACTCATATGAGAATTCAAAAAATAATTGAATTGGATTCTCTTGCTAAATAATTAATTAAAATATTTAATTATTTTATTTTAACATAAAAATAATTTATTCTATGTTGATTCAAATCTTAATATTAGTTCATCTCTTGTTTTGAATATTTAATCTTAATTATAATTTTATCCACTATAAATTTTATTTTCAAAGAGTAAAAGATTGACACGACATTTTACTTTTTGATCTTTATGTCTATAGAATCATTAGTGGTATTGACTCTTACCAACTATTTCTTTTCTCTTTCTCACGCATTTATATTCTTAAATATTTTCTTAGCTGTTGTTTAATAATTGAGTATTTATTTAATATTACACGAAATATTGATAAAAATATATTATTTGAGTAGAAAAATAGTTCATATATTATAAAAATATATCATCGTGGGGGTATTTTTCTCAATTTTAACTCTTTATACAGTTCATTTAATATTACTTTTAATTTTTTTGGTATTGGACATTATGGAGTGGTAGTGTATTGCCAATATAGAGGATTCTGATGAAATTGATTTTATTAAAATTTCCTACATATTTTTAATAAGAATCTAATAGAAATTTTTTGTTAATTTTAAAATATTAAATATTAAAAATTAGCATAGAAGGTATTATATCCCAAAAAATAAGTTATTGCAGTTATGCCCTTTCCCTATGAGTTCTTCCGTTTAATATTTTATGGTTATTTTGGTATATCAATACTGTATTTATGTTTTTTTTTAAATACAGGCTAACCTTTTTCTATATGGATTTGGACAATATAATACATTCTCAAATTAAATTAGTAATAGAACATTATAATACATTTTCAAATTAAATTAGTAATAGAAATTTTTAAGAAGTATATCCTAAAAGTAGTAGGATTACATGACTAAAGATATTTACTTGTTCAATTTTATATGAATTAGACAGTCGAAAAATTATTATACTAATAGGATTCCTAAAGGTAATTATGTAGGATTCCTAAAGTGTAGTATTATGTCCTAAAACCAATAGGATTATGAGGCTAATATCTAGAATTTCGATTATGTCCTTTTATTATAAGTTATTATGCTTAATATTATAAGATTATTTTTGTAAACTGACATTGTATTCATGCTTTTATAATAATATAGATAGATTTACAATTCCAAAATTCAGTATATTGCTAGATGGAAACAGCAAAATATTTCAAGAGCAATGTTAAACTATCTTTACAATGTAAAATTTTCATGTGGCGCGCAGTTTTGCGCCACCCATTGAATTTGTACCTACCTTTAAAAAATATTTAGCTGATACCCAATTTGTGAATAACTTAAGATATATACATTTTTCTCATTCTTCTTTATTGTTTTTTTCTTCTTCTTTGTGCTTAAAGTTTCTTCTTTTTCTTCTTCTTAGTTGCAAAATGAGTTTGTTAAATTTATTAGTGTTTTGACAATTTAATGATTGAGATTTGTTCTTTATGATATTTGAAAATTATGACAATTTGATGATTTAGATTTCAAAGTTAAGCCTAAATTCCATCAACCCTTTATGAATAAGGGGTGTAGATATATATGCAAATCCTCCTTAACTTTAGGCTATGAGTGCAAGGCACCCGAACTTTAAGTCCAAGGAAAAAAAATCCAAAGGAAATTTCGAAGGACCAACATATCCTATTTTGCTACCATTTTCTTATTAAGCCTAAATTCCATCAACCCTTTATGAAATAAGGGGTGAAAATCCTATCATGTAAAGGTTGCCGCAAGTATAATTCAAGGAGGACTTCACAAGAAAAAGAGCAGAAACTTTGGGATTGACTGTCGCGTGATCCCAGAAGATATCACAATAGTAAAATACAATATAGTAATACAATAATTAAAAAGAAAGTGAAACAAAACAAAAAGTGAAGTTTCCTATTAACAAAAGGAAATAGTTTAGAAAATTCCATACCCCAAACAAACACTAACTCCAACCCAACAGTTTCTGAAACCTTTTCCATGTACATAATTTAGTTGTTAAATATATATACATAGAAATTCCTTTTACAGCTCTAAAACCCTTCTCCCAATTCTTCAGTTTCTTCATTATCAGCCGCTGTAAATTACCCGTAAGCTCATCTTTCTTTCACTTTTTTCCCCACTTCAGTTTTTTCTGTAAAGTTGTATTGTTTGCGTGAACCCCATAATTATCTTTTACCTTGGATAGTTTGTTATCTTTGTTTACTGATAACCCCTTTTGAGGTTTTGCTTATTATTTCAACTTATTACAGCGTAATTCTTCATCTTTCCGTGGTTGTTTGGTCGCTGGTGATAATGTTCCAACATTCTAGGTAAATTTACCATTGTTGTTTCTTCCGATCATCTAACAATTTTTTCTTGATATTCATGGCAGTAGAGGATGCGGGTTGTTTTTTCTTGCTTGGTCAAAATAGAAATTAAAGTTGTGACCTTGCGACTGTTAGGTTGACTTCTACTGTAATTTAGAATATTAAGACCTCTAAGCTGATGATTTTTGGTTATTGACGTATGATTATGCCTTTTTCCTGGCTTTGATTCTTTCTGTTGCAGACTTTTTTTTTTTTGGTTGCTGAAAGATAGAATCGTTGTTCATCTTTCTCTTTATTTTTCTTTTAAGAGCTGAATCATTATAAATGCTCTGCTTTCCACTTTTGTTATTGATTCTTTTTCAACTCAAACAGCCCGAAACTTGTAACTTCATCTCTTAATAGTGTATGGTACCGCAATCTCGCTATACTCTCTATCTGCTAAAGGTGTTATAGCTTGATAAGTCTGAAAAGTTTCCAGCTTCAGGTACCACCTGTAGTTGATATTGATTTGTCTTACATTGCTTACCAGTAGTACTAGTAAGAGGCGGATCCAGGATTTGGAGATTCCGGGTGCCAAGCTAATCGATTTGATCAACTTGAGCTTTGGTTCGAGTTATTCATCTTTTTTATTTATATGGACATATTGATCAAACGAAAAAAAATATGATAACTATAACTAATTGACGCAAAACATAAAACATCCAATAATATTACTAATATAAAAAATAGATATCATCCATTTAAAAGTGTCCTCGACGAGTTTTCATATTCTGAAAATGGTCAATAATGGCATCATTTCTTACGTTTGGAAATACATCACGCTATATGTAACAAACTAAACAATCATTTAAATTTTGATCACCCATGCTATTCCGCTCTTCATTCTTTATCTGCTTCATGGGTGAGAATGCTCTCTCCACTGTTACAAGAATACAAGTTACAATTGGCTGCCGGAGGATGATAGAGATACCGAGATGGACGGACGAAGCAGCGACGCTGGCAGCAGGGAAGTGAAGATTGGCAGTGACGCTAGCGAAGGGGTGGGAGTTGGACAATGGTCAAGGGTTTTTGACTTTTATTTTGGGATTTTGATGGGAATTGGGAGCGAGGATTTTGAGAGCAAAGGAAATATCTTTTAAAGTTTGAGTGGGAAAAAACAAATATAAGTAAGAGACAAAAATATTCAAAATTTACTGATAAAGAAAGATATAGTCAACAATAATTAAAGAAAAAGAATAAAGAGAACAGAATATATAATATACTAGTATAATATTTGATGATCTAAAACGTAAAGTGATGCAGCAAGCTAAAAAGGTTAAAAAAAAGTGTTGTCTCGGCAGTTCGATCCCTCCCCTCCAAGGAACTTTTGTCAGCTGTTTGCCACTGGCACCTTTTCATCTTTTGGTACTCCAGATGGCACTCAATATATTTATACTATTTTGTGGATATGCATACATATATAGTTAAGGTTTCGACCAAAGCTTGCGGGTGGCGTACCACCCCCACGAGCCTTAGTAGATCCGCCCCTGGAACTAGTACTATTCTTGTATTTTCTTATTCCTGGTTATTTATTATTACATGTTGTGTTATTCGCTTCCGTTACCCTATTACGTTGTTGTTGCTATTGTTGTTGCTCTATTTTCACTATTCCTTTAGCCGAGGGTCTATTGAAAATAGTCTTTCTACCTTCACAAGGTAGGGATAAGGTTTGCGTACACATTTCCCTCCCAAGACCCCACTTGTGGGATTACACTGGTTTGTTGTTGTTGTTGTTGCACTAAAAGATGTTGTAGCTTTGCACTAAATTGATTTGTCTTACGTTGCACTAAATTTAGGCCACAATTAGTGAAAAGATATTCAGTTGAAGAATTTTCGGAGGTTATAGCTTTTAAAACTATGTCTGTGGCCTGTACCTTTTGAAGATTTTTGAGGAAGCTAAATCCAGCTGTATTTGGATTCTCAGTTATGAGCTTGGCTTCCTAGATTTATGTCTTCAGAGTGAGGTGACAGAACATTAATCATGATGTTTATGCAGGTCATTGCTTTTGGCAGGTGATTCTGTTTTTTGGATTAGGACATTGCCCTGTTTAAACGATTTTGAAGTGCGGATTTAGTGTTATAATTCAACTCTTACATTGCACCATGGAGAAAATCAGAAGCAAAAGTTGGATTGGAAACATATACCACAAGTTTGAGGTTGTGTGCCAGGAGGTAGATGGATTTGTAACCAAGGTATGTAAATGTGATCCGTTTTGACCATTAACTGCTTCTAGATGTGTCAAATACTTCAGTACTCTCTTGCTGTTTTGTTTCCTTGGAATCTACATTTTTCTAGTAGTTAGTTGGAACGGACAGAACATTTCGCCATGATATGAGTAAGTTGGGGTTTTAATTTGGCTCAATTTTTAACTATTAGGACACAGTTAAATATGTTGAGAATCAGGTGCAAACTGTTGGTGCAAGCATGAAAAAGTTATACTCTGGTGTGGTGCAAGATTTTCATATCCCAATAGATGGTCATATA
The DNA here is from genome assembly GCA_002018475.1 of Nicotiana obtusifolia. Lineage (NCBI taxonomy): Eukaryota > Viridiplantae > Streptophyta > Magnoliopsida > Solanales > Solanaceae > Nicotiana > Nicotiana obtusifolia. The sequence goes on from MCJB01024283.1 coordinate 70,785, forward strand.
AAAAGAGAAACACAAGCTGTCAATGGAAAGCAAAAGTACGATGTTGGTACTTGCACTAGTTCAGTCGCAGGCACTACACAGAACCCTATCAAAGAGCAATCATCTGTAGATCAGTATGCTGACAATTCCCCTGAAAGCCATAGTGCTTCAACTTCAACTGAACTTGATGGTGTGGTAGCTTCTGAAGAAGGAGAAATTGAGTTTTCTGTAGGAAATGATAGAGCCGCTGCAACTTGTAAGAGTTCTCGTAAGGTTTCTGAAGAGAATATAACAAGGGAGGAAGAACTGGTAGATGAGGAATCAAGTACTTCGGTAGCCACAATTTCATCTGAATCCTGTTCTGACAAAGATTCTAAAGATACCAAGAGCGGCAGCTTTTCAGATGATGATAACTGTTTTTCTGATGTATCAAGCTCTCTGATGATTATACTTCAAGATGATGTTGTTAGGGAGGAACAACCACTGGCTGAGGGATCAAGTTTATTTCTGGATAATTTGTCTAAATCACAATCCAGTGCCTCTGAGAAGAATGAGAAAATGTTTGATAGTTCTCCTGATGCTATTAATTGTATTTCTACTGCACCAAGTAGTCAGATTGTTTTGCAATGGAACATCACTAGTGAGGTTCAACCAATCACTGCTCAATCAAATTCTTTTGGAGATATTGCTTTATCCAAGTCATTACCATCTTTAATGGAGGAAAGTCATGGAAATTCCATCACGGCTAAGTTCCCACATCCAACTTCATTTTCTGATACAGAACTTGGAACCTTCCCAGAGGATGAGAGAGGATGCAACAGGTTTTTTGATGCTGCTGAGAGCATTTCCAGTGTTTCAATAACTCATACGATATTGCAAGACAAAATCAACAGTGAGGATCAACTTGCACCCAAGAAATCAACTTCTATTAGAGATAAAAGTTTGCCGCAAACCCCAGCATTTACATCTGATATACCTCCAACTTCACTTAGTGATGAAGGATTTGGGGTGTCCATGCCCATCTGTAAAAGCTTCTTGGACGATATTACTTGTGTTTCTGATAAGTCAAGTAAGGGGGCATTTGAAGACACTCCAAATACATTCCAGTCATCTGAACTTGTACTTTCTCGAGTTCTTGTAGAGAATGAAAGCGTGGATGTAGACACCAGAGTATCAGGCTCTTCCCCGTTAACAGAATCTTCAAGCCTGTCAATTGGAAACTGTTCACTGGAAGCAGAGTCCGATTGTAGTATCTCCACTGGCCTCTCATCTTCCTTGTCAACTCCTTTAGCTAGTGCAAACAATGTTGTTGCTGTCATTCCAGCTCTCTCAAGTGCTGCTGCATCGTTGACGGATTTCAGTGGTTAGTGGATTCCTCTTCGAACCCTCTGGTGGAGTAGTCAAAAATAAATACTGTCCAGTTTTTAGTTGTCTCTGTTTCTACTTCCTCTTCTTTCTGTGGTATCTACTGCTTCAAAAGATTTCTCCTTCTGCAGATGTAAACGTCTCGAGTTCTCACGAGTCAGTTGGGGATTCTGGTTCAATAAGAAATAACCTTGAGTGGTATCCAAGCTCTCAATTGAAGGCTCTTATGTGTCCTGCAGAAATAGGTACAACATGGAACAACATTGTTTGTCTTTCCTTCCTTTGAAATTTCATGTGTTTCTAACAAACTTGCAATTAAACTATGGGAATACAGCCGAGATGATGATGCATGTATGAAAATAAAGAGAATAATGAGAAATGAATGCAAACTCAGATCCCTGCTGCACTACATACTTATTACGTAGTACTCATAGTCCTTGAGTAATGCAAAGATGCTATAACATAGTGTATCATTTTTTTCGGAAGGAGAGCTCAAAAAAAGAAATGAAAAAGGAAATTTGAGGGCGAAGGGATGATATTGACTAGCATGTTTTGTCCACTATAAACTTATGGAAGAATAAAAGGTTGCTCTTTATAAAATATTAACCATATCTCGGTGCCGTATTCCTTGTTTGGAAAAATTCGTACTAGTTGATTGCTATTACTTTATCCTGTTATATCCTCATCATTTCATGGAACACGCAGCAGCAATTAAGATCAATCTTGGAACCAGCAAAATCAGCATGAATAGGTTCTATCTGTTTCACCAAGGTTTATAAAAACTACTTATTTGAAATATAAGGGTGAGGATTGAAACAAGGTTTGGAAATTATTGGTTGAGAGCAAAATAACTTGGAAACTACAGATATCATGGCCATATACACTCATATTGTTCAGATTGATGCGTTGCTTCTCAGATCTAGGATTTCATATCCGTGTTTTTTATGCTTTTTGCAGGATGCATGAATGATTGCTGCATTGATCTTCCTGGGATGGAAACGATTGATCTAACTGATAAGGGAAAGCTCGAGGAAAGTTGTCCCCTTGTGGACAATAAATTACAAAGAACTGTTTCTTTTAGGCCAAGGAAATATAAGTCGTTCAAGGTAGCCTCTCTATTTATAAGCTTCCCTTCTGCTTTGAAGCCTAAACTCGATTAACGTTCAGTTTCTATCTCTGCTATACGACAGGAACTAATACAGGAGGCATTTGCTTCTAGGAAGAGATTAATAAAGGAATACAAGCAACTGGCTGTTTTGTATGCAGACGTTGATGCAGAAACCAGCAAGCACACTGACTTGCCTTCTCTTCCTTCACCATGTTTACGCTCAACAGAATCGTCCATCTGTGAATCTGGGTGGGAGCTTCTATAAATAAGCATTTTTTCTGTGCAAACTTTCCCATGTTAATGATTTCTGCTGGGAACTTTCTCTTTGTAAAGGTTCCATAAAATGGTTAGTGGTCGAGCTAATCATTAGTCTTATTTGTGAGATAAATGATGGAAACTACATCTTTTTTTTTTTCCTTCACTTAATTTGCCGTTCACTCTGTTCAAACTCTGATCTCCAAGTATGATTTGAAGTTAAAATCGAACAGGGAGATCCGGAATCAACAAGACAGTTAATTCTCCACCAATGTGTATATCACCAAATATACATGTATGTATACCATATTACATATCGTGATATATATTGTTGGATGTGTGATATACAATGTTATCACGATATACATTATCGGAATGGATGATTTCGAGTCGCAAAATTTCCGAATAAGGCATCTGTAAATGTGTTATACATTGAGATTGCTAAGAAAGAAAATAAAATTTTGATATACACAAAGAAGGAAAATAAAGTTGTACTAATATACTTTTGATGTACACATTATTATTGTGTTATACACTTGTGAGCACGTGATTTTTGCCATGCTCAAAATATTCCTATATATATAAAAAAAAAAAATCAATAAATATCTTTTAATTAATTGTTGGCCACTTTAGGAATTCTATTAGATTTTAATTACCCATATCTAGTTATTAATTAATTAATTAATAAAAATACCAAAAATATCATGCATTGCATTTTAGGATTTATTTTACATTTTTAAGATTGAATTAGTAACTAATTGTTTTACATAAATTGAAAACCATAAAAATGATTCATTTTATAATTTAATCTTCAATTCGTAGATTCAAAGGTCTTTAGATGTATAACTTTTATAAATAAGTAGTTAGATTAATTTCACATCTTAGGTAAATTAGGATTTTAATTTTAAGCCTTTTAGTGGTCAAAATTAATTAATAAATAGTAAAGAGCTAGAAAAGGAAATGAAAGAGGAGGAACCGGACTGGGCCAGTGTTTAAAATTAAACCTGGCCCAATTACACTAAAATTCGGCCAGCCCAATTTCCCTCACCCCTCTTTTAATCCAAAAGCACCCCCCCTTTAAAAAAAAACCTAAACCTAATATCTCTAACTCCCCCTCAGCCAAACCC
>MCJB01024294.1:4259-78843 GCA_002018475.1 Nicotiana obtusifolia
GGAATAGTTTTGGAGGTTTTCGCCATTGAAAAACTAAAGATAGGTATCAAAGAGGAACGCAAGATCTGAAAATTGAGTTTGAAGAAGAAGGAACGCAGTAAAAATGAAAGTGGAAAAGGTTAGCGGAATAGGGAAAGGTTAATTAGATGGTGAAAAAGGGTATTTATACTCCCTTAACGACGGCGGCACAAAGCACGAAGCGGGCGGGCATTAAATGCGCGCAATGAACATCTGCAGCATGCATGGTTATCAAAGATGGGATTTGTGATGATTGCTTAATTTGGCGTTATTCGGACGTCATATAGATGTCGTCATAAATACAAATTCATATCGTTTATTATCCTTACTCTCTAATAAACGAGGGGACTATCTGTATTGGGTAAAGTATTTCTACATGGATTCGGGTCGGGGCCGACCCAGTTAAAAGAAAGTACTACTCAGACATCCGGTTCACAGACAAAAAAGATATGAGACCGGACTAAGACCTGACCGGACTAAGACCTGACCGAACTAAGACCTGACCGGACTGGGACCTGATCGGAGTGGGATTCGACCGGAAGGGGAAGCGTCATGGAATCGGAGACCGGGCTCAAGACGCACAATTAGCTCACCGCCGGATATATCGCCAAGAGTAATTGTTTCAACCGTTTCAACCATCACAAACGCGATTTGGGAATTCTGTTACGGATTTTATGGGATTCATCTCATAATCCGCCATTTACCTTATTTGAAATAGGGATTGTAACCTATAAAAGGGGATTTTGACTCACAACTGCAGGCATCGGAGAATCATCAATAATATTATTCTCTCTTTAATTCTAAAACAACTACTACCATTGTGACAGCTCTTTGTTATCTCCTTCAGAATCAACAGTTAAATCTTTCTTTCCCAGTATTTAAATTGTTTGTTTCAAAGTATCAATCAGTTTTACGGATCCTTAACGTCACGAACAAATTCAATTGTTATCCGATTTTCAGGGTAAACACAGATCATAAAGGAAGCCGAACTTAGTGATGCAGAATGGGTAGAGAGTCGATATAATCAGTCGGATCCGATCGACGGTAAAAGGATAAACATAGTGTGTCACAGCAAACTTTTCCATAACAGAATGGCAGCTGCTTTCAACAAGAAGGTTAGACCAAGAAAACTCACACCGAGGCAATTGGTTTTGAAGCGGATCTTCCCATAGTAGGATGAGGCAAAGTGTAAATTTTCACCAAACTGGAAAGGTCCTTACATGGTTCACCGAGTGTTAACGGGAGAAGCACTCATACTAGCAGAAATACACGGAGAGTTATGGCCAAAACCTATCAATTCAAACACCGTCAAAGATATTATGTCTAATTTGTATTGACACTTTCTCCTTGATGTAACATGAACTACGCTTGACCTGATTCTCGTTTAAGAGGGGATACGTAGGAAGCCCTATGGGTTAAGTCACATTAAAATAATATTTCCTTTTCCCTCCCTGGTCGGAAACGAGGGCATGATTTTTAGCTTCATCATATTCAATGTTGTCATACCAAGGGTCACCGAAAGAGTATTCTATTTAGGACTAGGACGTTGCAATGTCTCAAAATGTATCACGGTCTATAATTCGACAAAAACTAACTATTTCTATGCATTTTAATTACTGCATTCTTTATGACTGATCGATTATAAACTGCATATTTTCAAACACAATTTTATGTAATAGCCAAATATTACCTAGGCTAGCTCAAGAGCGCAGAAGTATCCAAGAGCCAGAAGCAAGGACGAGACAAGAAATCAAAAGTACGAACCAACCTTCCTCGACTTACAATTCTTCTTTACATGCAAGAATAATAGATGCAACACTATCAGGAGTAGCCGAAAAGGATATACTACAAGATCGCCATCTTCACATAGATAGATGCCACCAACGTGTCAAGCTAAGAATTGCTTTCCTTCTCGCATTTATATGAGGCTAAGATCTGCCTCCATCATTGCACAAGCTAAGTATTGCCTTCTACTTGCATTGGGCTAAGCACTGCCCTCATTCTTTGTATGGGCTAAGCATTGCTCTCATCTACTTGCATGAGCTTAAGCTCTGCTTCCATCATTGCATAGGGATAATCACTGCCCACATCACTTGCATGAGGCTAAGCTTTGCCTCAATCATTGCATAAGACTTTCCTTCTACGTGCATAGGGCTAAGCACTACGCTCATTACTTGCATAGGGTTAAGCACAACCCTAATTACTTGCATGAGGCTAAGCTCTGCCTCCATCATTGCAAGTCTAAGCATTGTCTTCTACTTCCATACGGCTAAGCACTACCCTCATTCTTTTCATAGGGCTAAGAACTTCCCTCATTACTTTCATGAGGCTAAGCTGTGCCTCCATCATTGCATAAGGCTAAGCATTGCCTTCTATTTGCATAGGGCTAAGCAATGCCCTCATACTTGCATGAGCCTAAGCTTTGCCTCCATGTCACAAGGCTAAGCATTGCCTTCCTTAATTCCTAGATAAGGCTCCACCTTCTTCGTCTGCATATGGCTAAGCACTGCCTTTGTCTTCTGTCAAACAGTCAAATATCACCACACCTTTGCATTTTATGGGCTGAAATATCACAAAATTATCCAAAGGCGTCATAGTCTGAAGGCATAATTGTTACAACCCATATTTGCATACATTAGCTTATGCCATAAGTTGGTCTAGGTAGGTCCAAGAAGAGATTATATTTGAGATAATAAGAATTTAGTCCTATTGGTCTTAAACGATGCAAGGGTGTATAAGGGTGGTTAACAAGTATTAGAAGTTAAACGAATTAAGGATATCATAACTCGTAATTTCGGGTAATCGAGAGGTGATAAATATTACCAAGAGGTCATATTTTAAGGTATTTGAATCATATAATATCCATTTCATACGTTTTGAAGTCAAACGAGTTATGAAGCAAAAGTCGACGAAAGTTGTCGCAACTTGGGTTCATAATTGTACTTAAACATTAGGTCAAATGTTTCTAAGCTTTTATCCCAATTCACAAGAAATTACAGGGTGATCTACAAACCAAATTAAACATATATGAGTCTAGTTTCCAACGCGTCAAACCGTTCGTCGATACAATCTCAGAATTGGGAGATATTCGCGTTTTCGCGAGACTGCGCCAAGAACCTCTCTATGGGGCCCACATAGGCGGTTTAAGACATATGGATATATATATCACGCCTCAACCCCGTCTTAAGTAATTTGTTTTCAGTATATTCAGAGCTTAGAATCCTAATAACACCCTCTCAAGGTTCTCTCATGATCCAAGACTAAAACAAAGGGCAAACAACACAAATCAAGTGTCGGGAATCCTGTGACGCTAGTAAGTTCCTATTTCCTCTTGTTGTTGCTGATTTTTGTGTTGTTCCAGCTCGTGTGGGAGGTTTTTTTAAGTTGGTTGTGTTCTGTAAAATACCCCCTCATGTTTAAATATCAACCCTAGGTAATTTCAAGTCTTCTAAAGTGATTCTAGTACCGAAAAACCCTAATTCATTGCTAGCTTCGCTTACTTGTTCTTGTGGCAGCATTGAAGGGATATTTCGTGGTAAATTAAGGGCCAATTGGAGTTTTTCTTTTTGTTTAAAGGTAAGGAACCTCTTACCCTACATGAATTTAATATTATCCAAGTTACGGCTCAGTCGTTGAAGCGGAACTTGTGAGATATACGTCGAAAGGCTTGCTAGTAATGTTGTTGGTTGTTGGACTATTTTGGGAGGCTTAATATGATTATTATTGATGTTGTTTGGGCTGTTTGGTGATTGTGTTAACTTGTGGGAAGTCATATATATAGGGGAGGTTCTGTCCGTTTCATTGCAAAATAGGTTACAGTTGATACATAATAGTTACGATGCTTAAACGATAACGGTAGTATCATTTCTCTTAGTGTAGACTAAGGAGTAGTGGAAGTTTCATAGCTTGAGATTGGGAAGTATATACAAGGTATGTGAGACTGTCCTTTTCAATCTTTTTCACGACACTGATTGTACATAATGCAATGAACGAGCCTCTAAAGATACTCTACTCTTAGAAGGTAGTAGTACTTATATTGTTTCCCCTCTTATGGGAGGATTGATGTTGATGTTACTTCTTTGACCTTACGCCACTCCGAACGGTTGAAAGTGTGATTCCAATGAGCCCAGCATGCATTATCGATTTTACTCTACCGACCCGCGCTATAGTCGGCCGGGTATGGCACCTATTATGCAACTATGTATATGTATCTATTTTACTCTACTGACCCGCGCTATAGTCGGATCCTATTTCACTCTACCGACTCCGAGCTATAGTCGGCCGGGTATGGCACCTACTGTGCAACCACTGATTAGTTGGGTATGATGTTATTGAGCCTTATGATGGCCGGGGTATGATATGATGATGATGAGGCCCACAAAGGCATATGTATATGATGATTTTAAACGGATATATATGTATATGCACATTAGGCATTGCATGATTAGTCGCCCTCAGAGGCACTCAGATGTTACAGGGTATAGATTTTCTATCCCTATGCACATTATTGTTCTTATATTGTGATTTCCTGCCTTACATACTCAGTACCTTATTCGTACTGACGTCCTTTTATTTGTGGACGCTGCATGTCGTCCTGCAGGTCCTGATAGACTAGTAGGCGAAGCTCCCCCACCATAGTAAGCTGCTAGTTCAGCGGTTATTGGCGAGATCCCTCCTCCGGACTTGCCGTGGTCTTGGTATGCATTTTTGTTATAGGCATTATGGGTATGTCGGGGCCCTATTCCGGCAATACTGCATCACTTATTTTCCTTTAGAGGCTCATAGATAAGTGTTGACTCATGTATAGTTGGGATTGCCTTGTCGGCAAATTTATTCTGTTGTATAGTTTTTCATGACAGCCTTGTCGGTCATGTTATATATATGTTTATGTCATCATCTGGAAGGACATGGTTATGTCATTATCATGGGATTATTGTCTTCCAATTATACTGATCTTGTCGGCCCTTATAGGTAATAAGAAAGGTTAGATAAAATGTACGTTGGTACTCAGCACGTAAGGCGCGGGTGCCCGTCATGGCCCTCCTGTTTGGGTCGTGACAAACTTGGTATCAGAGCAGGTCTGTCCTAGGGGTTGTCTATGAGCCGTGTCTAGTAGAGTCTTGATTATGGATGTGTAGCACGCCGCATTTATAATCAAGAGGCTGCATGACATTTAGAGTTGTTATTTTTTTTTCCTGAGTCTAGATCGTGCGCAGAACTAAGTCGTAAGTATTCATCTCTAATATTCACCATGTTCTTTTCAGCGATGCCCACGACTAGGAAGCAAGTGATTAGTATACGCCTTGATACAGCTGCGGGAGAGGGTACCAGTCAGGTGCCTCCCGCCAGAGCAGGCCATAGCGAACCTCAGAGCGAGACGCCGTCTCATACCTCATTTACTCCTTCTCCTCCAGAGGAAATGAGAAGGCACCCAGCATCTCCAGTTCCTCCATCTGGTACTACAGACCAGGATATGCGGAGTGCGGTACAGTTGTTGTAGCTTGGTAGCTGCTCAGGCTCAGAAGCAGAATACCAGTGCTACTAATAAACTGGTTAGTGTGAGAGTTCGGGATTTTATTAATCTAGATCCTCCAGTGTTTACCAGATCAGACCCCAAGGAGGACCCGTAAACTTTTATTGATCTGGTTCATTGTAAACTGCGGGTTATGCATGCTAGTGATACGGAGGCAGTGGAGTTGGCTTCTTATCTATTACGAGATTTAGCAGTTTTCTGGTATGATAGTTGGGAGAGATCCAGGGGTCCGAATGCTCCCCCACCTGTGTGGAAGGAATTTTCTGAGGCGTTTCTTCATCACTACCTGCTAGTTGAGATACGACGAGCTAGAGCTGATAAGTTCTTGAACCTTCGACAGGGTAATATGAGTGTGCGAGAGTATAGTATGCAGTTTGATTCTTTAGCAAGGTATGCTCCCCATATAATGGCCAAGATGAGCGATATGGTGCACCTGTTCGTGAAAGGATTGGGACCACATATGATAAATGAGTGCACGACAGCTTACTTGATAGAGGGCATGGATATTTCCCGTATTCAGGCTTATGCCCAGACACCAGAGGATCATAAGCGCCAGCAAAGAGCAGACAGGGAGCAGGATAGGGGCCAGCATAAGTGGGTGAGATTTGCGGGGTATTCTGGTGACTTCCGAGGTAGTGTCAGACCCCAGTATTCGAGGAGTTTGGTGCCATCTATAACTAGTGCTCCTCCACGTTTTCAGAGGCCTCAGTATGATCAATTTACCTATTCTGGTTCAGGCCAGGGTTCAAGGGCATCAGGCTCACAATATCATCGGGATACTAGTCAGACGAGACCCCCAACACCTCATTATGATCAGTACGGCAAGGCCCATGTTGGAGTGTGTCGTCGAGGTTCTGATGTATGTTATTCTTGTGGACAGCCTGGCCACATGAGGCGGGATTGTCCTAACAGAGAAGGTGGTGGTGCGGCTCAGCCGACTGGATCTGTGGCTGGTTCTTCCTCATCAGTTCGACCTCCAGCATGGAGGTTTTCAGCAGCCGACAGGTCGTGGTAGAGGTAGAGGTGGAAGTGCCGAGTTCGAGTGGTACTCAAAATCGAACCTATGCTCTAGTAGGTCGGCAGGATCTCGAGTCATCTCCGGATGTTGTTACAGGTATATTGTCTATGTTTTCTTATGATGTATATGCGTTGATTGATCCGAGATCTACATTATCATATGTTACACCCTTTGTGGCTAAAAAGTTTGGCGTCGAACCTGAATTAATAAGTAACCCACTTGCGGTATCTACTCCGATAGGAGAATTAGTGTATGCTAGAAGGGTATATAGAGGTTGTATAGTGATAATTTGTAGTCGTCAAACCTCGGCGAATTTATTTGAGTTAGAAATGGTTGATTTCGATGTGATAATAGGAATGGAATGGTTGGCCTCATGCTATGCAAATGTTGATTGTCGTATGAAGATGGTTAGGTTTCAGTTTCCTGGTGAACTGGTCATCGAATGGAAGGGGAACATTGCTACGCTGAAAGGTATGTTTATTTCCTATCTTAAGGCAAGGAAGATGATCTCAAGGGGTTACATTTATCATCTCGTTCGCATTAGGGATGCGAAGGAGAAGCCGCCTACCCTACAATCAATCCCCGTGGTCAATGAATTTCCGGATATTTTCCCAGATGAACTCGAAGGACTTCCTCCTAAAAGGGAGATTGAGTTTAGCATTGATGTGTTTCCTGACACTCAACCGATCTCTATCCTTCCATACAGGATGGCCCCAATAAAGTTGCGAGAGTTGAAGGTGCAGTTGAAGGACTTGCTGGATAAGGGCTTCGTTAGGCCTAGCACTTCACCTTGGGGTGCGCTAGTCTTGTTTGTGCGGAAGAAAGACGGGTCGTTAAGGATGTGTATCGATTATCGACAGTTGAATAAGTTTACTATAAAGAACAAATATCCACTTCCAAGGATTGACGACCTGTTTGACCAACTCCAGGGTGCCAAGTATTTTTCCAAGATTGACTTACGTTCAGGGTATCATCAGGTGAGGGTCAAGGAGAAGGATATTCCAAAAATAGCCTTCCGGATAAGATATGGGCATTTTGAGTTCTTGGTAATGTCGTTTGGGCCAACAAATGCCCCAGCAGCTTTTATGGATCTCATGAATAGTGTATTCAAACCCTATCTTGATGTGTTCATGATTGTATTCATTGACGAGATTCTGGTGTATTCTCGTTCAGAGTCGTGACATACGGGCCACTTGCGGATAATATTACAGACCCTTCGGGATTGTAAGTTGTATGCTAAGCTCTCCAAATGTGAATTCTGGCTAAACTCAGTAGCATTCCTTGGCCATGTGATATCTGACAAGGGTATTAGTGTTGACATTCAAAAGATCGATGCAGTGAAAAATTGGCCAAGACCTACAGCACCGTCAGAGGTCCGCAGTTTTCTAGGGCTAGCAGGATATAATAGGAGGTTTGTAGAAGGGTTTTCCTCGATATCAGCCCCATTGACTAAGTTGACACGGAAAGCTACCAAGTTCCAATGGTCCAACGCTTGTGAACATAGTTTCCAAGAGCTAAAGGATCGGTTGACCACCACGCCAGTGCTTACCCTCCCAGAAGGAACATAAGGGTATGTGGTATATTGTGATGCTCTAGGTGTAGGTTTGGGGTGCATATTAATGCAACGTGGGAAGGTGATTGCTTATGCATCAAGACAATTAAAGAAGCATGAAAATAATTACCCGACTCGTGATTTGGAATTGGTTGCAGTAATTTATGCTTTGAAGATTTGGCGGCACTATTTATATGCTGTCCATGCTGACAGCTACACCGATCACAAAAGTTTACAATACATCTTCAAGTAGAAGGAGTTGAATATGCGACAACGTAGGTGGCTTGAATTACTGAAAGATTATGATGTCGAGATATTGTACCATCCCGGCAAAGCCAATATTGTGGCAGGCGCTCTCAGTCGTAAGTCAATGGGAAGCCTAGTACACATTGAGTCAAGTAGACAAGGGTTGACTAAAGAGCTTCATCAACTAGCCAATATGAGAGTCAGATTGTTAGACTCTGATGGCGGAGGTGTTACTATACAGAATACGTTAGAATCATCTTTGGTAAGCGAGGTAAAAGCACAGCAATATGAAGATCCTACCTTAGTGCGATTGAGGGAGAGCGTTCAACAGTGTAAAATTACGGCTTTTGAGATTAGAGGAGATTGGTCACTGAGATATCAGGGCCGATTATATGTTCCTAATGTAGCAGGGTTGCGAGAGAAGATTATAATTGAGATCCATCAATCCCGATATTCCATTCATCCCGGTTCGACAAAGATGTATCATGACATTAAGGAGCAGTATTGGTGGGATAACATGAAGAAGTCTATTACATAATTTGTATCCCAATGCCTTAATTGTCAACAAGTAAAGATTGAGCATCTCTGGTGGACTGATTCAAAATATAGAAATTCCGACCTGGAAATGGGAGGTGATTAATATGGATTTCATTGTTGGGTTACCTCGCCCTTATCATAAGTTTGACTCCATCTGGGTGATAGTTGATCGACTTACAAAATGTGCCCATTTTCTGCCAGTTAATACAACTTACACAGCTGAAGACTATGCGAAGCTGTATATCAAGGAGATTGTTAGGCTTCATGGTGTGCCTGTGTCTATTATATCAGACCGAGGAGCTCAAATTACGGCTAAATTTTGGAGGTTTTTTCAGAAGGGTTTAGGCATACAAGCGAATCTCAGCACGGCATTCCATCCATAGGCTGATGGACAGGCTGAACGTACCATCCAGACACTTGAAGATGTGCTACGAGCATGTGTTCTAGATTTCAAGGGGAACTGGGATGATCACTTGGCACTCATAGAATTCACCTACAATAATAGTTACCATTCCAGTATTAAAATGGCTCCGTACGAGGCACTGTACGGGAGGAGATGTAGGTCACAAGTTGGATGGTTCGAAGTCGGTGAGACAGAATTATATGGGCCAGACTAGATTCACCAAGCCATTGAGAAGGTGAAAAGTGATACAAGAGTGACTGAAGACGGCCCAAAGCAGGCAAAAATCGTATTCCGATGTCCGACGTTGTGACCTGGAATTTGAGGTTGGTGATTGGGTTTTCCTAAATATCTCACTGAAGAAGGGTGTTATGCGTTTTGGGAAGAAGGGTAAACTGAATCCGCGGTATATCAGGCCGTACAAAATTCTTCGACGAATTGGATAGGTTGCTTATGAGTTAGAATTTCCATCTGAATTGGAATTTGTCCATCCGGTATTCCACGTATCTATGTTGAGGAAATGTATTGGAGACCCTTCTCGGGTCGTCCCTATCAAAGATGTACAAATTACAAGGGATTTGTCAAATGAAGAAATGCCAGTAGCTATATTAGACCGACAAGTCCGCAAGCTAAGAACAAAGGATGTAGCTTCCGTAAAAGTATTGTGGGAGAACAAAAATATGGAAGAAATGACATGGGAAGAAGAGGATCAGATGAAGTCTAAATACCCTTACCTGTTCTAGAATGGAGATAACGAGGGTGCCGGGGGAACGCAGGACGCATTAAAAGGAGGAACGTCTCTATGAGGGAAACAATAACTTGAGAATACTTTTTCTTAATACAAAATGGTGATATGCGGATAATGTACGTAGCTATAATGCTTTGTATGGCCTTGTAAGGCCATAGGTTGGGTCTAACTGCTTGCCAGTTTTGCTAGTGTCCATTTTATAGAGGAAACTCAGTCGGAAATTTCTCGCAAGAAATCCACGATGAGTTAGACTCCCCGTAAACCCTTACATTCGAGGACGAATGTTCCTAAGGGGGGGAGGGTGTTACAACCCACATTTGCATACGTTAGCTTACGCCATAAGTTGGTCTACGCAGGTCCAAGAAGAGATTATGTTTAAGATATTAAGAATTTAGTCCTATTGGTCTTAAACGATGCAAGGGTGTATAAGGGTGGTTAACAAGTATTAGAAGTTAAACGAATTAAGGATATTGTAACTCGTAATTTCGGGTAAATCGAGAGGTGATCAATATTACTAGGAGGTCATGTTTTAAGGTATTTGACTCATATAATATCCATTTCATAAGTTTTGAAGTCAAACGAGTTATGAAGCAAAAGTCGACAAAAGTTGTCGCAACTTGGGTTCATAATTGTACTTAAACATTAGGTCAAATATTTCTACGCTTTTCTCCAATTTATAAGGAATTACATGGTGATCTACCTACCAAAATTAAATATCTACGAGTCTAGTTTCCAACGCATCAAACCGTTCGTCGATACAATCTAAGAATTGGGAGATATTCGCGTTTTCGCGAGACCGCGCCAAGCACCTCTCTATGGGGCCCACATAGGCGGTTTAAGACATATGGATGTATATATCACGCCTAAACCCCGTTTTAAGTCATTTTTTTACAGTATATTTAGAGCTTAGAACCCTAAGAACACCCTCTCAAGGTTCTCTCATGATCCAAGACTAAAACAAAGGGCAAACAACACAAATCAAGTGTCTGCAATCCTGTGACGCTAGTAAGTTCCTATTTCCTCTTGTTGTTGCTGATTTTTGTGTTGTTCCAGCTCGTTTGGGAGGTTGTTTCAAGTTGTTTGTTTTCTGTAAAATATCCACTCAAGAATAAATATCAACCCTAGGTAATTTCAAGTCTTTTAAAGTGATTCTAGTACCGAAAAACCCTAATTCATTGCTAGCTTTGCTTCCTTGTTCTTGTGGCAGCATTGAAGGGATATTTCTTGGTCAATTAAGGGCCAATTGGAGTTGTTCTTTCTATTTAAAGGTAAGGAACCTCTTACCCTACATGTATTTAAAATTATCCAAGTTACGGCTCAGTCGCTGAAGCTAGAACTTGTGAGATATACGTCGAAAGGCTTGCTAGTAATGTTGTTGGTTGTTGGACTGTTTTGGGAGGCTTAATATGATTATTATTGATATTGTTTGGGCTGTTTGGTGATTGTGTTAACTTGTGGGAAGTCATATATATAGGGGAGGTGCTGTCCGTTTCATCGCAAAATAGGTTACAGTTGATACATAATAATTACTACGCTTACACGATAACGGTAGCATCATTTCTCTTATTGTAGACTAAGGAGTAGTGGAAGCTTCATAGCTTGAGATTGGGAAGTATATACAAGGTATGTGAGACTGTCCCTTTCTTTCTTTTGCACGACTCTGATTGTACATAATGCAATGAACGAGCCTCCAAAGATACTCTACTCTTATAAGGTAGTAGTACTTATATTGTTTCCCCTCTTATGGGAGGATTGATGTTGATTTTACTTCTGTGACCTTATGCCACTCCGAACGGTTGAAAGTGTGATTCCAATGAGCCCAGCATGCATTATCTATTTTACTCTACCGAGTCGCGCTATAGTCGACCAGGTGTGGCACATATTGTGAAACTATATATATGTATCTATTTTACTCTATTGAGTCGCGCTATAGTCGGCATCTATTTTACTCTACGGAATCCGCGCTATAGTCGGCCGGGTATGGTACCTACTGTGCAACCACTGATTAGTTGGGTATGATGTTACCGAGCCTTATGATGGCCGGGGTATGATAGGATGATGATGAGGCCCACAGAGGCGTATGTATATGATGATTTTAAACGGATATATATGTATATGCACATCAGGCATTGCATGATTAGTCGCCCTCAGAGGCACTCAGATGTTACAGGGTGTATATTTTCTATCCCTATGCACATTATTGTTCTTATATTATGTTTTCCTGCCTTACATACTCAGTACCTTATTCGTACTGACGTCCTTTTATTTATGGACGCTGCATGTCATGCTGCAGGTCCTGATAGACTGGTAGGCGAAGCTCCACCACCACAGTAGGCTGCCAGTTCAACGGTTATTGGCGAGATCCCTCCTCCAGACTTGTCGTGGTCTTGGTATGCATTTTTGTTATAGGCATTATGGGTATGTCAGGGCCCTGTTCCAGCAATGCTGGATCACTTATGTTCCTTTAGAGGCTTATAGACAGGTGTCGACTCATGTATAGTTGGGATTGCCTTGTCGGCAAATTTATTTTTTTGTATAGTTTTTCATGACAGCTTTGTCGGTCATGTTATATATATGTTTATGTCATCATCTGGAAGGACATGGTTATGTTATTATCATGGGATTATTTTATGCCAATTATACTGATCTCGTCGGCCCTTATAGGTAATAAGAAAGGTTAGATAAAATGTACGTTGGTACTTGGCACGTAAGGCCCGGGTGCCCGTCATGGCCCTCCGGTTTGGGTCATTACAATATTCCTCATAGCCTAAGGACAACATTCCATGGCTTAAGGATCTCAAAGCTGCATATCATTATTCAAAGGCGTCATAATGCAAAAGCACCATCCTCATGGCCTGAGGATACCATTTCATGGCCTGCGAATCCCTTTATTATATGTTTTATGGCCTAGGACGTCATGGTCCAAGGACATAATTCTTATTGTCCGAAGACAACTTTCATGATCCGAAGGGAATTTGCGTCATGTTTAAAATTTTGCACTAGCAGCCATGATATTATAACTATTATATATATGTTTCCGTATTCATTGTATTTTAAGCTTTGTATGTATCTTGGAAGGTAACCGTTCTCCAAACAGGAGCTGACCTTGCTCTGGTTTCTGTTCAAACATTCACATTCCTTGAGTATCTCCAAGTAACCGCCAACCGATAAATGATTTCTTTTCTTTTCCATAACCGTTCCCCAATCGCTGCCTCATTCATCCGTAATGATCGATTCTGCATTATTGTGTCATTTATACTCTTCATCTGAGATATCAACTATTCACGATGTCGTCCTATGCAAAGTAACCATTCTTTAAAATGTGTGATCTTTCTACAATGACTCCATCGGCTTCGTTCGCATGTAGATCCAGAACTATATACGGCATGATTCCTGTAAAACCAAGGATATGTAGGCAGCTCAAGAACAAGGGTCTGACCTTCATATTTTTAACATCTCACATCACATTCTCGTCTATTCAGAAAAATTTAATTATCACCTCCATTTCTTTACCCAACAATTCTTTCATCATTCTCGGGTAAAGAGGGGTATTGATACTCAATTTTGCCTTCATGTTTGTCAATTAGCCAATGTATTTTCATATATTTGTAGAATATTTCCTTGCACTACTATTCCATGATATGTTTTAAATATCAATCTATTGTGCTTTTACCAAATTATTATCATAAAACTTTTATACAAATAATTTTACTTCATATTACAAGCATTTTTACTCAATTCTGGTATTTTATTTGATAAATAATTATTAATTTCTCCCTTAAAACTATATATGAGTTATATGTCCAAACTAATTATTTATATTTCCATGCATATTTTTTTAGTATTTTCACATTTTTTATACATTTATATTTGCATTTTATACCATTTATATGTTATTTGCAATAATAGCCTTTTTTTTAAATAAATAAAATTCTTATGTCATTTTATAATTTATATTTTTTTAATAATTTCCGTATATGTTTTTTATTTATGACCTAACATATCTTTAAAATTAAGACCAAATATGGCCCAAATTCCCAGGCCCGCCCCATTTAGCCATTTGAAGCCCAAACCAAACGACATATACCTGCTGACCCGTCCATAACCCTTATCTGCCCTTTATCTACCTCAATGTCGATGGCTCACAATAGACCCCTCATTTTCCTTATATCCTCACACCGAAACCCTAATCCCCATTTCTCACTCTGGCTGCCCTCAAAGTCCCTTTCCCTCTCTTCCATAAACCGTAGCAGACATAGAAAATCTCTTTTCCTTTCATAGATCGGAGCCGATTTGTGATTACCCTATGATACTATTTTTTTGTTGGTTCCTTACTCTATGTACTTGCCCATTTATTGCAAGACTTTATACGAAAATCTTAATGATACTTGCCTGAACATGGAAAGTATCAAAATGGGGATTCAAATACGATTTTGACTATTGATTCTATTCATAATCGTGCTCAGGTACATTTTTGAGAAATCTTCACTTCCCTTACCGTCTGATTCATTGGTACCTTCAGAGATTTTGTTGTGTGATTTTTGCCCTAATTCAATTTGAAACAGTTTGCATGAGATTATTTCCTTATTCTTTGGTTCAATTGATTCTTTCCTTCTTTGATTATATGAATTTACACTATATAAATCCTTCTCCAATTCCCCTAGGACAGACCTTTTAATCACTACTCTCTTTATATTGTGTTCTAGTTCTGTAAAGTTATTGTGTTCTATTTGGTTCTGGACCAGCTGAAAGACAAGGCCATTGTGGTACTACTTAACAACCTCCTCCGGTGAAAGAACTGCGCGGAGCCCTTTCGAGGCTCTTTTGAACTTTGAAGAACTGGAGACTTGGGGTTCTCGCTGTTCTCCTTCGATTGCTACTACTGAGCCACTGCTAAAACTCTGATTTTCTCATTCATTTGCTCGTTTATTCTTGCAATTTGTTAGTTCTCTTAATCCCACAACTTACTTGCTATTTATCTACTTGTTCTTGTTTATGTGTATCCTATCTGCCAATACTGTTTGTACTCTCATTAAAGTAGATGAACATGACTTAGAATTCTCTACTGTTTATGAACCCCACTATTAAACTGTTTGTTATATGCTCTACTGCAAGTTCATTGTCAAAATGTTATTTTGTAAATCCCTGTCTGCTGGTGTTAAGTTTTCTTTTGTTTAGCACCTTTAAGCTAATATTTGATACTCATAGTTCTTCTTACTATATGTGATCGACTTGTATAATCACTGGCCTCCTCAGAATTTGGTAGTTACCTGCTAATTAATTTTTTTCACCAAGTTTATGACCCTGTCGGCTCAGAATTTTCATGATAAGTCTTTCTTGTGGGTACTTCTGCTTGTTATGTTAAGTTCTTGGTTATGTCTTGTCATATCTTTTCATGCCAAAATCTTCCTGTGAGGACTACTATTGGTATCTTCTTAGATTTATTTGCTAAACATTATTTACTTTAGATTTTCATGCTTAGTCCTTCATGTGTGAACTACTATTTGCTAGTTTCTCATAATTGGTTCTTGGCCATGCCTATCATAGGTTTTCACGTTAAAAGCTATCTAGTAGGAATTTCTATTTGGATAACTTCTTAAAATTGAATCATGATTGTGTCTTGCTTTAGATTCCTTCCTGAATTCTTACATGTATGAGTTGTTACTTGTTTTCTTCTAAAATTAGTTATGAACCATGTTTATCTTAGGTTTTCATGTTAAATTCTATCTAGTAGGAACTTTCATTTTTCTAACTTATCAAAATTAGATCATGACCATGTCTGCATGAATTTTTATGCCTAGTCTTTCCTGTGAGGAACCCCTGTTTGTTATGCTCCTTGTGATTAAGACCTGACTACTCTAGGGTGACTATCTTTGTGATGTTGTCACTTTGAATCAATGCCATGAACTTGTAAGCCATAAAAGTGTGTGTTTGTCCTAACCTTTGTCTTATGTATACTCCTCTATGTTGTATACACCTGTACGAATCCTTTCATGAGATTTTATAAGACTTACAGATTTTTAAAGATGTCTTTGTCCTATTTTTGTGCTCTTTCACCTATTAGACATCATCTCCTAGGATGTTATTAGAGATTTTTAGTTATTTGTTAGTTGCAATACTAGGAATCTAATATGTATATGTTCTTGCCTAAACTTGAAGTTGCCTAAATAACTAGTTTGTACTTGTGTTCCTTGTATTCATGCTGGTTGTTAGTCTAATTGGATAAACAAGGTAGTTGCTCCTATTGTTTGGGCCTGATCCGCTGGGCCAGGTTTTGGTATTGGGGTCTGAAGTACATATCAGCGTGGCCTTTGCGCCTGGTGTTTGGGCATGCCGTCTACATGAATCTCCAATCCTACCTGAAGACCCAGATGTGTTACTGAGTTCTCTTGTCTTTGTAATTGGGCCTGTAGCTATTCTTTTGGTCTGTATAAGTTGAAAAGACAAATAATGGGGAAAATAGCTAATAAGGGGCAGGGGTAGTTTAATTCTCGCACAAATGGGTAGAAAGCATGCCTATAGGACCAAATGACTTTATTTGCAACTTGTCCATTATGTTCCACTTCAGTGCAGTACTTTCTAATAGATAGCATGCCTATAGGACCTTCAACTTTACTTATCCGTTTAGAAATCATGAAATTAGGGCCCTAAGTAACTAGTAATTAAATACGGCCAATGTGATTTATTTAGAAAGCATGCCCATAGGACACAGTATGTGTTTATTTGTTTGAATACTTGCTCCTCCACATAGAAATCATGTATTAAGGTTTAACACTTAGCATCATCCCGATAGGATTTTATTAATTGGTTCAGCTTGTTCGTATTACCAACTACGGTCTTAACATCTCATGCCTAGAAATCGTGGCTATAGGGTCCATAAACAAGAATTTACATCACTAAATTGCTGTGTTGCTTAAAACAGTCTCAAATTTGATAATTTGGAGATGATAGTCTGTGCTTGCTGGATGATATGAGCAACCATTGCACTTAATAGGGTTGCGAAGTATTATTTATGTTTCACGGAGTGATCCTTTAGGATAAAAAAATATAGGACCTCCCATTATGTCTAGTTGTTCCTTATACATTGTTGGGTGAGAAATCTAGATTTAACTAAGTTGTATATCTTGTAGCCAAAAGAGTTGAACCAACTAGTTTATTAATGAAAGAAGTATGTTCTTCAAAATTATCTACTTTGCATTACTTAGGTATTATTTTCTGTCGATCAATTAATTCTTTATATTCCACCCAGGATAACTAATCGCTTACTTAGACCTTTTGTCCCGTTAATTAATAACGGATCAACTTGCATGCTCACTTAGAACAATTGTTTATAATATGATAATATAGTCAGGAATTCGGCGGGGAACAATGGTTGTGGACCTCAGAGAGCGTTTAACACCTTGTCTTCGAGGTAATTTGAGCCTTTACCCGATCTTTGGTAACACGGACTAGGTAGAATAGTCTTACTTATAAATTGCTGTCCTAACACACCTTCAAATAGTTAGGTGGCAACTCTTATCTTTTAATACTCATTTGAAAGAGTCTTCACATGTTGAAACCCGATTTCGCGAGAAAATGGGGCGGGACAGAAGTTACATAGGTGTGACCGAAAATTGACTTTGTTGATATCTGGTTCATATTGTGGTTCTGAGGGTTGGAATAAGTTTTTTATGTCATTTGGAACTTGTATGCAAAGTTTGAGGTCATTCTGAGCCTATTTGATATCGTTCGACATGAGCTTTGAATATTGGAAGTTCATTAGGCTTGAATTGAGGTACGATTCATGGTTTTGATATTGTTTTGTGTGATTTGGGGCCTCGAGTAGGTTCATGTTATGTTTTAAGACTAGTTGGTGTGTTTGCACGGGGTCTCAGGGGCCTCGGGTGTGTTTCGAATGAGTTTCAGATCATTTTCATCTTTTCTGGTGCTTTCAAACCTACGATGGATGGGTCGCATGGTCGAGTTCGCAGATGAAGACCTGGGGCCGTAGAAGCGAAGTTGCGCTAAAGGAGGCAGGGAGCACAGATACGAAAGGTTTGGCACAGAAATGAGGTTGTGATATAGAGACTGCAGAAGTAGGTGCGCAGGTGCGATGGGGGTAACAGCAGATGCGGTTGCTAAGGTGTTCACGTGATGCTGCAAATACGGGACTTTCACAGAGAAACAGAGTAGAAGATGCGGTATTTTGGTCTTCAAATGCAGAATCGTTGGGCAGACTATTATATTTTAAGGGTTTGGTCATTTTTCATTACTTGGAGTTGTGGAGCTCGGCTAGAGGTAATTTTTGAAGGGATTTTCACCACAATTGAATGGGTAAGTGCACATTACTTGATTATGATGTTAGATATTGATTACTCATGAATTACTACACTTTGTTTATATGAATTGAAGGTGGAATTTGAGGGGTTTTTGACAATGGTTTTGGTGATTGAAAATTGATGATTTGAGGGTCGATTTGGATGAAACACAAATATTTGGACTCGTACTGAATAGGTGTTAGAGATTTGTCAGTTTTGTAGGGTTCTCATATGCGGGCCTAGGTTTGGCTTTCTGGATTGACTATGTATATTTGAATCAAGATCATAGATTTATTGTTTGTGGTTGTTTTCTATGGCCTTTTATTGATACAATTAAGTTGTTTTGGCTAGATTCGAGCAGTCTGGAGGTTGATTCACGCTTCAAGGGATTCTTACAGTATTGATTTAGCTTTCTTGAGGTAAGAACCTTACTTAAACTTGGTGTAGGCACTAGTTGACTGAGTTATTTTGATACCTACATGCAATGGGTAGCACACATGTGTGGGGTTGAGCCCACATGCGTGTACCGAGGTATTATTCATGCTCAGAGTAGTGCTTAGGATATGATATGCCTTGAATTGATTTCTATGCTTCATGTTGTTATGTTTCTTATGTTTGTACCCCTTTGTGAGCTATTTGAACCATGTTTGAGGTTACATAGAGGTTAATATCCTAATTGAGCCTGATAATTGCCACGTTTTTTTATTTAATTGGCTTATTTGGAGCTATGTTAGCACACTTTGCACATGCATACACTTAGCATGTCACTAATACCAGTCTATGAGTATGAAATTTGATATTTATTGATGAAGTACATTTAACCTTGTATATCTGCCTTTTGTGTGACATAGATTAGACTGGTAGCACGTGAGTTGTCTGTGCGATTGTGATTCTTGGTACGTGAGTTGTGTGTGCAATGGAGATATAATAGCACGGGAGTTGTCCATGTTGTTGAGTTGTGATTGCACGTGAGTTTTCCATGCCAATAAGAGATATTGATATTATTGGCACGTGAGTTGTCCGTGCAAGACGTGAGTTATCCTTGCAGCGTGTTTATAAGGATCCATACCCCTAGGGTCACCCTCTCCAGTTTCTCTCTTGATGGTGTATACGCAGTATGAGGAAAACTAGTCAGTGTTTGGTTTGGTTATTGCATTTCTTTTCCACTTGCAATTTTTCTTGGTTGTATACATGTTTTATTTGCATGTCTTCTCTATATTCTAAATCAGGAAGGTATACATGCTTTTTTTTACATATCTTCTCTATATGCTGGATTATTAACTGAGCAGAGTATGTTACAACATCTTGTGCACCAAGGTGGCTTTATCTGTGATTCATTCTTGATCATATTATTGCTCTATGCTTGTGAGATTTATGAGCTGAACAGGTTATTAGTGAGTATCATTGAGAATTGGTACCTCTATTACCTCTCCGAGGTTAGTTATGATTCTTGCTAAGTGTATGGGATAGGTTGTACTCACACTACACTTTGCACTTAATTGTGCAGATTCAGTTGTTGGACCGATCCGTGAGTAGCTGTGACTCATTGCTGTGTTTATCTAGGAGAGACAAGGTAGAGAAGCATCTTGACCGCCAACTTTTGCGTCTTTTTCCATTTCAGTTGCTGTTGTTATTACTTTCAGACAAAATTTCACTTTGTACTTGTAGACTTGTACTTCTATTTTAGAGCTCATGACTATATATTACAAGTTCTGGGGGATTATTATGTAACGACATTGTTATTTGTGATATTGGTTTTAGACTTGTACTATTTTCTTAATTTTATGTTATCTTGTTCTACTTTTATGAACTTTGGCTTGCATAGAAAGTGAGTTAGGCGCCATCATGACTGGTTGGTGGTTTTGGGTCGTTACTTTGGAAATATGAAGAGGAGCCAGTTGCCATTTTTGATAGGTAGGTTTGAAAGTTAAGACCGGAAGAGATTGCATAAATGAAGGTTCAATGGAGAGGCCAACCGGTCGAGGAAGCAACTTGGGGACCGAGCATGATATGCGGAACATATATCCTCATCTTTTTTGGCATTCCAAGTATGATTCTAAACTCGTTCGAGGATGCACATTTTTATAAGAAGGAGAGAATGTATTGATCCGGCCGAGCGTTTTATGTATTAGATCCCTGTTCCCCTATTTAATTCTTTCCGTACGGTTGTTTGATGTTTTGTGACTTACGAGGATAGTTGGTTTGGCTTTGGAATGGTTGGTTTGGTTTTAGGGAGGTTGGAGAGTGAATTGTAACACTTAGTTCCACTTTGAAAAGCTTAAGTTGTAAGAGTTGACCAAGGTTTGACTTTTGAGTAATCGACATGAAAATTGGGATTTGATGTTCCCCATAGGTTCATATGGTGAGTTTTGACTTGGTCATATGTTCGGATTGGCGTTTGGAGGTTCATAGAAGTTTTTGACTCTAGTTGTTGAATGTTGGCAATTCGAAAAATTTGAGAGTTCTTTCATTTGACCAATAGTTTACTTTGACATTATCGGTATCAAATTAGTTTTCTAGGACTTTCGATATGTTCATTGGCTGAATGGCACTTGTTTGAAAAGTTTGTTTGAGATCTGCGGTGTTTAGGCATGTATTCGATGCTTGGTTGAAAGTTTAGAAGTTCTTGAACCTACGAGAGTTCAATGTGTTTTAGCCTTTGATTCTTAGATGTTGTGTGTCCATAAATGTTTGGAGGCCTTGGATTGTCTGGATAGAGTATATGGAAATGTAGATAAGATTGGACGGGGTCCCCAGGGCTCGAGCGAGTTCCAGACCACTAGGAGCATGTTTGGAGATTTCT
Organism: Nicotiana obtusifolia; assembly: GCA_002018475.1. Lineage (NCBI taxonomy): Eukaryota > Viridiplantae > Streptophyta > Magnoliopsida > Solanales > Solanaceae > Nicotiana > Nicotiana obtusifolia. Next base: position 25,412 of record MCJB01024294.1, read on the forward strand.
AATTTGCTTGTGTCTGGTGTTCATCACGTTCGGGAGGGGTGTCTCTCTTTCGCGATGAAGGATTTTGGGCTAGGAGCTATTGTTATTCGCATTTGCGAAGGGGAATCGCATTCGCGATGAAAGGGATTGGTCCGGAGGTTTTGGCCTTCACGTTCATTAAGGTGTGGATCATGTTCGCCAAGGGGTGAGGCAGATGGATCGCGTTCGCGAGACTCCTATCACTTTTGCAAAGGAAGTTTTCTTGGCAGTGAAATTTTGTGCTTCGCAAACGTGAACCTGAGGTTGCGTTTGCAAATAGGAGGGCTGGGCAGACTATATAATTTTTGATTTTTGTGATTTTGTCCATTCTCTCATATTGAACCCTAGACTTGGAGCGGGATGATTTTTCAAGGTGATTTTCATACAAGGCAAGCTGAATAGTGATTTCTACTAATTTGTCATTGTATACATGGATTTTAACCCCTAAATCAAGGAGATAAAATGTAGAAAGTGGTGTTTGGATATGAACTTAAGAGAGTAATTTTATGGGTTTTGAGTATGAAATTGGAACTTGATTTTCAATCTAATGATATATTTGGAATCGTGGGGTTATAGATGAGTTATATCAATAATTAATTTCGGATTTTGTATTTCAAGTCGTTTGGAGGCACATTTGAGAGAAACAAGAAATTTTGGAGGTTGAAAGATGTAACGATCCGGCTGGCAATTTTGACTATTACAGCCCCTTTCCCCCATTTATTTCTTATTCTATGCTCACTTTTTGTTATGTGACTTGTGGGGGTAGTTTTTTTAGTTCCAGAGATGTTTCGGAATGAGTTGGGATACTTAGTCCCAAGGTTGGAAGCTTAAGTTGAAAGAGTTGACCGGATGTTGACTTATGTGTAAATGATTCCAAAATGGAGATTTGATAGTTCTGATAGCTCCGTATGGTAATTTTGGACATAGTAGTTTGTCCGGATATTGATTTGGAGATACATAGGTGATTTTGGCTTGAATTGGCAAAAGTTGAAAAAAAGGATATTTTGAGAGTTGAGAAGTTTGACCGAAGTTGACTTTGTGGTTACCGGGATAGGGGATTTTTGTTCCAGAAGTTGGAATAGGTCCGTTATGTCATTTATGACTTGTGTGTAAAATTTGACGTTAATCGGAGTTGGTTTGGTATGTTTCGGCATTTCTTTTGAACGTTAGAAGTTCATAAATTCATAAGGTATGAATCGAGGTGCGATTCGTGGGTGTTGTTTGATGTGATTTGACACATCAAGCGAGTTCATATGATATTTTAGGACTTGTTGGTATGTTTGGTTGAGGTCCCAGGGGCATCGGGTGTGATTCGGGTCATGTTCGGCGCATTTCGGAACTTAGAAGATTGCTGATTTTCTGTTGTTGGTTTCCTTGCGATCACTCGCGGGAGATCGCGATCACCATGAGCTGCTCGGGACTGTTGGAGGATTGTTCTATGCAACAATGAGAAGAGGTTTGCGATCGCGGATCTTTGTCCATTAGTGAATCGAGAAAGCGTATGTGGGCGTGTCGGCGAAGAAGAAAGGAGGAGGCTTGGAGTCCACACAACTTGTTCTTCGCGATCATATGAAAGGGGCCGCAATTGGCGTAGGTTGGAAAATCTATGGGTCACGTTCGCGCTTGGAGTTTCGCGCTCGCAGAGAATAATTTTTGCAGCTTTTGAATTTGTGCTTCGTGATCGCGAAGAAAAGCATCTTGATATACTTTAAAATATCAAAAATGAGGGGCAGAGTTATAATTTCATAATTGGACTTTGGGCGCTCAGATTGAAGGGATACTTGGAGGGATTTTCAAGGAATTGATTGGGGCAAGTGATTCTAACTCGAATTTGGTTAATTTACATGAATCTATCATAAGCTTTACCTTGAGGATTTGAAGGTCGAGTTGTGATTGGAATTGAGTAATTTTGGTATGGTAGAACTCGTGGTTAAATGGGTGTTCGAATCTTATTAATTTTGTCGGATTTTGAGACATGGGCCTGCAGTTGACTTTTTGAGTTGCCTTTTTTTGGCTTTTGCTTAAGAACTTAGCTTTCATATGGAATTGACTCTTATGCTTCTATTAGTTGTATCGAGTTGTTTGTGGCTAGATTTGAGGTGTTTGGAGGCCGAATTGTGAGCCAATAGCTTGCTGGAGTAGAGATTTGCACGGTTTGAAGTAACACTTTTAAACTTGGTTCTGAGGGTAAGAATCCCTGAATTACGTGTTATGTGGTTTGTGTTCAGGTAATGCACATGCTAGGTCACGGGCGTGTGGGCGTGCACCGTAGGAATTGTGACTTGGTCGATTCTGTGGAACTGTGTAGTCAAATAATCTTGTTATTATCCATAAAATCTCCATGTGTTAGAGAAATTAAGTTGTGATTCATGTTAGAAATCATGCTTAGGCTATATGTTGGTACTATTGGGACCCACAGAGGTCGTGTTGCTGTTACATTACTTTCTTAATTTGTAATTATGTACTCACTCACGTCTATCATTTCCATATCATATCTCAGTCTCTGTTTCCATATATTGATACATCATATTATCATTATTTAGGCTGATTGTCATGATATTCGTGAGCATGATAGACTGGAGAGATTGATGACAGAGTGAGGTCGAGGGCCTGATTGTGAGGGTGTTCATGGGATCGGGTTGCACGCCGCAGCAGGCTTTATTGATTCATGCTATGATTGGCATATTTATGCGCTTGGGCAAGATCTGCCCTTCCGTAGTTCGACATACCAGCAATGAGCGAAGGTACCTACTGAGTGCGAGTGCGAGTGCCGAGTGATTGGGAGGACTGAGTGACTATGACGACTGAGTGATTGTGAGGATTAAATGAATTGATACTTTAGGATTATGCATATGGTTTTATCGCTGCGCTGCATTACAGTTGGCATGCATAATTGACATGTAGATATAGTGATGTATCTTTCCTCATTTCAGTCACACTTGGCCAATTTTATCCGTACTGAGCTTAAACTGGTGAACTTGAAAGCATGTCTACATTTCTATTTTTTTAAATTATGTATTTGGACTATACCTATTGAGCTCGTCACCGCTTTCAGCCTAAGGTTAGTCTTGTTACTTATTGGGCACATTGGGTCGGTTGTACTCATACTACACTCTGCACTTCGTGTGCAGATTCAGGTACTTCCGGCTACGGCGACTGCTAACTTTGGAGCTTTTATATATTGGAGACTATCGAGGTAGCTGCCTTGTCATCTGCAGACCTTGACTCTCCTTCTTTGCATTTATTTGTATTGTGCTATCTTTCTAGACAGTGTTTTTAGCAGTCAAACTATGTTGTCATTTAGATGCTCATGTACTCAGTGACACCCGGATTTTAGGGATATTGTATTGAGTCGCGATATTTTCTTATCAGTAATTATGAGATTTTTACTCTTGAGCCTATTTTACTATGTTTCCAAACTTAAAGATGTGTGGTTTATTATGATTGTCGGCTTGCCTAGTATAACGATAGGCGCTATCACGACATGTGAGTTTTGGGTTGTGACAAGTTGGTATCAAAGCCTAGGTTATCTAGGTCTCAAGAGTCATGAGTAGGTTTAGTGCAGTCTTGCAGATCGGTACGGAGACGTCTGTGATTATGTTTGAGAGGCTGCGGAACCATTAGGAAAACTTCACTTTCTTGTATTCATGTCATGCCAATTAGATGATTCCAGAAACTAAACCTCTGTTATTCTATTCTCACACAGATAGTGAGGACACGTGCTACCAGGTCGGGCACATGCTCACCAGTAGCACTTGCTAGGGCCACGAGAGGCCGGGGCCATGGTAGAGGCTGATGTGCAGCTCGTACGGCAGCTGGAGCAGCACATGTAGACCTACCAGTTGCTTCAGCTTCGAAGCAGATTCAAGATGTGGTTGAGCCGGTGGGACCATCTTAGGCGCCAGTTGTGCCCATTGTGATTCCAGGCCTTCAGGAGTCTCTGGCCCACATATTGACTGTTTGCACTAGCCTTGCTCAGGCAGTTTCAGTTCCGGCCACGCCAGCCACTTCTCAGGTCAGGGGAGGTGCTCAGAATCTCGCCGCCCGTACTCTAGTGCAGGTGGTGCAGGGAATTCAGACACAGGGGGTACTACCAGCCCAGCCAATTGCAGTTGCTCAGGCCAAGGTGGGTCCCATTATGAGTGATGAGGAACAGAAGAGACGATAGAGGTTTGGAGGCTCAAGCCTTCATCATTTAGTGGGGCCTAGTTAGAGGATGTTCAGGACTTCTTGGGTAGGTGCCAGAGAATTCTTTGCACGACAGGTATTAACTGGTGGGGTCTCATTTACTACTTATCATCTAACGAGGGTAGCACTCAGATGGTGCATTCATGGCACGAGTTCTTCGTTCTCTTCTTGGAGAAGTTTGTGCCACCGACTCGTAGGGAGGAGTTGCGTAGGCAATTTGAGTAGCTACACCAAGAGGGTATGTCCGCGACCAGTATGAGATGAGATTTTCAGAGTTGGTTCATCATCCGATCTGGTTGGTTCCCACGGAGGAGGAGAGGATTTGGAGGTTCATTGATGGCCTCAGCTATGAGTTGCATTTTGTTATGACTCGGGAGAATGCATTAGGTGTTAGGTTCGACGAGATAGCTCGGCGGCTAGAGCTCGTCCGTATTCAGGAGCGTGAGGAGAGGGAGGCGAAGAGGCCTCATAGTTCGGGTGGTTACAGCGGTGTTCCTTCTGGGGGCAGTCCTACAACAGTAGGGGTCATCCTTATAGGCCTGCTTAGATGGCTCGTTCGGTTCATCATGGCGCATCAGCTAGCCATGGTTCATACAATGCTCGTGCAGGTCAGTCATCTCTCAGTGCTCTCCCTGCTCAGAGTTTATCCCGTGCTCCATCGGTTCAGGGTTCATTCGTGTCAGGTCCTTCTAGCAATTATTCTAGTTCTAGGCTGACGAGCGCAACACACCACTTTAATTATAATCGCAAGCCAAAGATAGTATAGTATAATATCATATCCATAGTGATTGGAGTTAAACAGTATTATCATAGTTTGAAGCTAGAGTGCTATCCAAGATGATCAACAATTTAGATTTATGTGATTAAAACTATAATTAACTAAGAATCTATAGCTAATTGACTAATGACAATCGAATCAAGGACTAAGTAAAGGAAGATATCAAAGGGGGGTGGGGAAATAGAGGTTGATTAGATAGATGCAAGATAATTGTGTATGATTTAACTCTAGATAATTCACTTCTAATGTTCAAGTGAGTCTCTCGAATTCACTAAACTATTAGTTCAAACATTCCGCAAAAACTCCTCTCTCAATTAAGTTTAAACCTCACGAGATGAACCAAATTAAGCATGTGAAGATATGACAGAATGGGTCGTGGATAGGACTCTCAGAAGAAGAAAATGTGAGATGAAGATTGTTAGCTGCAAGGTGACGGACAGAAAAACAAGTTGTTTTTATGTGGTAAATGGAATCTATCATGAAGAATCCGGGTGAAGATGTAGACCCGCTGTGTGAAAGAGGTAAGAGAGTGCCATCTGCCTAATTGGTCTTTAGGAGAACCTCTCTCGATTATCCTTCTAACTAGGTTGAATCAACAATTCGATTATCCTCCTTCGATTGCTAAGAAGAATAAATGAATTCAAACCCACAAGATAATGCAAAGTTATCACAAGTTATGCCTCTCTCGATTACATGAACATGAAATTATAGATGCAACAATTAACTCATCCAAAAATGCTTCAATACATAAAAACTAGAGTTATAATCGTCAAACAAATATCAATAAAAAAATCCATCAAACCCTAAAGAGAACTACTCCAGAGATATGGAGTAATTCATCACAAATATGTTTAAAGTAAAGGAAAACATAAAACGATCCAAACTCGTGTCTTGAGTGAGGATTGAATGATGAAATCCTTGTGCTTTTGCTTATCCAACTACTCCTTAGCCTCCTTAGGTCATAGATGTGTCAAAAGTCCAAAAAATAATGTTTCTCCATGTATTTATGTCATGTAGGGTCGGGCCAAAATGAAATCAGCTTTTCCTACTCGAAATAGGATAATTACTCTGTAATGTTTGCACAGGTGTTCCGCATGGAGTGACGCGCCATGCCGGGCATTACTGGGGAAATCCAGAGACCTAGATCTGACAGGCAACAGGCATTTTACACAACCGTGGCGCGCGACGCGCCGCCCCACGCGTTGCACTAGTGATGTTTTCTCAGAGTACAGAATTTTTCTTGCGTTTTGATATCCAGATGTGGTTTTCGACCACTAAACGCAATCCCCGATTAATCCCTAGGGCTTTTACTATGACTTCAAAGCTCCAAATAGCTAGAACTCATTCCATACATCTGCATAGCTCGGAGTCATTCCTACAAGGCATAAAACACACGATAAGTGCAAAAAACTAGTGATTAAAGCTCAAACATAATAAAAGTGCAGTAAATTAGATGCAATAAGCGACTAAAACATGAGATTATAGCCTTCCATCAACACCCCACACTTAAACCATTGCTCGTCCTCGAGCAGTCAAACTACACTTCATGCAGACACGACCTTTTTAAACAACTCCTACAACTCTTCACACCAAGAATATTTAAAATAGATTAAGCACTATAACGTAACATCCTCGCCCCAAGATTTGACTCCATAGCACCCGCTCACTTATTCTAACACAGAGGTCAATGATATTATCTTTCCTTCGTGAATCAAGTGCCCTCACACAACAATAGAGAGTAGTTCCACAAATAATGAAATTTAAGAACAATTAGGAACTCAAGATAGAAAGAATTCACTCACTCTCAAAAATAACATTCATATGCCACAGAAGATTCACCATAAGCTTGCCCGTAGTGTACTACTCTACTAATTGAGCTCATTCAGTCAAGGATCAAGTAGGACTTTAATTGGTTATTATTGTAGGCTGCGGGATGGGTATAATACATTTGGATATAAGAGTGACTACACCTCCCTAAGCACTTTAATACATACATTTCATTGCTCAAAACACCACACTTATATCAAACCATAACTCCACCTTCACATCAATATACATTAACTCCCTACTTCTTTGAGCACTAGTACATCAAGCTTCACCACTATTAAGGAATATTTTGCACAACTATACACTTATTTTTCTTTTTCTTCTCTTATTCACTTCAAGTGGCTCTTTCTTTTTCAAAACAGTGCACCTTCTTCCCTATTTCAATAGTTCCATTTAAGAGCCAAACCAGCCACCCCACACTTAAACATTTACGAAGTTCATAACAAATTCAAGTGCTCACGAGAGGTAAAACGTTCAAATAGATGGTAACTTCAAACAAATAGGTAAGGCTTGTAACGTGGTTTCCAAAGAAACATGATTGCAGGCTCAACGGGGTTAACTAAGATACATATCAATTAGGTAGGTAATAGCATATAACTGGCTCAACAAAGAAATGCCTAAATCACTTCCAAGTCTGAACAACACTACCATTTCGTGCTGCAAACACACGGGGCAAGTTCTAGACATCAAATGCAATACATAGGAAAACAAAAAACCTCATACCCACATGGCACATAACTCACTCAAGATCGAATAATCAAGATACTTTAGTCAAAGCAGTTAAGTAAAGTTAAGATCATACAATTCAAGGTACTTATACAAGAGTAAAAAACTGAGCCTAAGCATCACATTAAAGCACTCACTATTCTCAAAGCATAATAAAGTCAAGAGAAATTGCTTTTTATTCAAATCATAGCATAAGGGTTCCTACTATTCTACAAACAAAAAATAACTACACCCGATTCAACCAAAACCGTTGGAAAAGAACCGTGGCACAAAGAAAAACCAAGGGGGAATTAATACACTACCAAACAAAAGTATATCTTTTTTTTGTCTTTTTTATTCGACTTTAAACACTCAAGAAACCTGTCGAATGATATCCATCATTGGGAAAAATTGATACGTTTTTTATTTTTATGGTTTTTTCAATTTTCAAAGTATTGCAACTAACAAAACAAAAAAAACTAGCACATATACATACAACATACAATTATCCCCCACCCCACACTTTAAGTTGTGGAATGTCCCCATGACACACAATTAAAAAGCATAAGGTAAAGGAAATTTCCCTAAACATCTAGTCGGGTCTGAGTCGAAGTCGGGATCCATTCCATGCCTTCAAACTAATGCGCAGATCCATGCAGATAGCTTCTTCTCCGCCTTCATGGGGTGAACCCTATACTTATCTTTTTTGCTCAATGCACCCTTCTCTTTCGAGTCCTTCACTTTCCACTCAACACTTGCAGTTGGCCTCTCCTTTTTCACCCCCGTTTTTACATTCATCTCGAAAGTTACAGACTCCTCTCCCACTCTAAGCATGAGCTTCCTTTCGGTATATCTAATATTTCTCTACACATTGCTATGAATGGTCTTCCTAAGACGAGGGGGGACTACTATAAAATCTATAGGAAATACGAACTTATCTACCTGAACTAAGACATCTTCCACTATCCCTTCGGGGTATTAGAGTCGTTTGGTCTGCGAACTGCAAAGTTATAGGCACTGACCTTGTCTCTCCAATCTCCTACTCCAGTTTTCTGTAAATAGATAGAGGCATTAAGTTAATTGAGGCACCAGAATCACCTAGAGAATTATCAAAGTTAATAGAGCCTAACGAGAAAGGCAGAGTAAAACTTCCTGGATCTCCACACTTTTGTGGGAGTTTATTTTGCAATATCGCACTGCAATGCTCCGTGATCTTCACCACATTCAAGAATTTGGCATAAGCTGGCATTTGGGAGAGCATTTCTATGAATGGCATATTTAAATTAACATGTTTCAGCATATCCAAAATCTCTCAAATTGCTTGTCCAGCTTTTCTCTATATAGCTTATGAGGAAAAGGTAGAGCAGACATATGCTCGCTCACATTAGATTCATCCCTTCTCGAAGTTTCCTCCTTCTTCTTTTTGCCAGCTCCTTTCTTGCCTTTCTTCGTCTTATCAATATCATTCTTCAGCTGCTCTCCACTTTCCTTTTCAAGTACCACCTCTTTTTGAATTGGAGTGGTATCTTTCAACACTTGCCCAGTTCTCAAGGTCACATTGTTCATTGTTTCTTTGGGATTTCTCTCAGTATTAGTTGGCAAAGTACATGGAAATCTCACAAACAATATTGTTGCAATCTTTCCCATTTATCTCTCCAAATTTCAAAACCCAGTGCCTAATTCTTTGATAGGTGTCCTATGAGTGTCCCTCATCTGTCTTGATAATGAAGGCCTTCATTAGATCCTTTAGACCAGGCTAAATAGGCTGTTGAGGTTAAAATTGCTGCCTTTGCTGATTTTGGTATGTTGGAGTTCCTTGTCCCCGAGGTCTATAGTTATTTTGTTGCCACGCATTTTCAGTATCTCCCAGTGAACTCCATGAAAAATGGAGGTGCCTCTGACCCATTGCATTATAATTTCCCACGGCGTTCACTTCCTCGGTAGAGGCTTGACGCTCATGAGTAGGATGTCCTCTTCCACATATATCACAAGCTGCATGAGGCTCACTTTGTATTGTAGCTAAAGTCAGCTTCCTTATCTCTTTGGCCATACCATCAAGCTGTATCTACACGGATGTGTAAGCATCACCCTGGGGAACACCTATCGATCATCTTCTTTCAGGGCCACTGATTTGCATCTTCAAACAACTCATCAAGAATTGTGACTATCTCCTCTAGAGTCTTCTTCATCAAAGGGCGTCCAATTGCGTTCCACAATGTTGTACGTGAAGCCGGTGTCAATCCATCCCAAAAGTCCTGGAGTTGGATCTATAGCTCAATTCTGCTATGTTGACACTTTCTGATAATCTCCTTAAATATCTCCCATGATTCCAACACAGTCTCAGTATCTTTCTGGCTTAGGAGAAATATTTATCAAGAAATTTTCTGGTCATCTCCTCCCAAGTTCTAATTGATCCCGTTGGCAAGCTCTGAAGCCACTGCTTAGCATCATCTTTCAGTGTGAAGGGGTATGCACGTAAGTAAACTGCATCTTGTGACACACCATTATATTGAAAGACGTTGTTGATCTCCTCGAAGTCCATCAGATATGTGTTGGATCTTCGTTTATCTTCCCTCTGAAGTCAGCAATTTTGAAGGGTTTGGATCAACCCTTGCTTCAACTCGAAATTGTTAGCTGCAATTGGAGATGGTCTAACACTGGAGAAACCTTGATGGTAGACTGGTCTATCATAATAGCCAAGTGGTCTCCCAGGCAAGGGTTGGTGTTGATTAAGTCTAGGACCACTCTCTTCTTCATAGATTTTCTGTGCATCTCTAATAGCTGCTTCCTCAGCATCCCTTGCAGCTCGTTCTCTTCGTTGGGCTGCTTCTCTCGCAGCCAAATCCACATTGTCTTCACTGTTCCCAGCCATAAGTTCTTTGGCTGAGGATTGCCCAACCTTTTCTGTTGTCTCGGTGAGACTTCTTTCCTTCTTCAGCTGTTGCAGTTGTTTCTCAATTTCTAGCTCGTATGGTAACACTTCCTTCACACAAGTTCGAGTCATGAACCAACCTAACTTGTAACCTTCGCACAGTCAAAGAACACCAAACGTAAAACAAGAAAACTAAAATGAAAATGAACGAAAAATTTCTGAATTAGCACTACAAACTATTTCTAACACTGTTGATTGCCAATCCCCCGCAATAGCGCCAAAATTTGACGAGTGCAAAACATAACTTTAATTATGCTCACTAGTCAAAGATAGTATAGTATAATATCATATCCACAGGGACTGGAGTTAAACAGTATTATCGTAGTTTGAAGCTATATTTCTATCGAAGATGATCAACAATTTAAATTTATGCGATTAAAACTACAATTAACTAAGAATCTATAGCTAATGGACTAATGACAATCGAATCAAGGATTAAATAAAGGAAGATATCAAAGGGGGAAAATAGGTGTTGATTGGATAGGTACAAGATAATTGTCTGCGATTTAACTCTACATAATTTACTTCTAATGTTCAAGTGAGTCTCTTGAATTCACTCAACTATTAGTTCAAACGTTCAGCAAAAACTCCTCTCTCGATTAAGTTTTAACCTCACGAGATTAACCAATTTAAGCACGTGAATATATGCAAGAATGGGTAGTGGATTGGTCTTTAGGAGAACCTCTCTCGATTATCCTCCTAACTAGGTTGAATCAACAATTCAACTAGCCTCCTTCGATTACTAAGAAGAAATAATGAATTCAACCCACAAGATAATGCAAAGATATCAAAAGTTATGCCTCGCTCGATTAAGTGAACATGTGATTATAGATACAATGATTAACTCATACAAAAACACTTCAATACATAAAAAACTATAGTTATAATCCTCAAACAAATATCAATACAAAAAATACATCAAACCCTAAAGAGAACTACTCCATATATATGGAGTAATTCTTCACAAATATGTTTAAAGTAAAGGAAAATATAAAACGATCCAATCTCGTGTTTGAGTGAGGATTGAATGATGAACTCCTTGTGATTTTGCTTTTCCAACTCCTCCTTAGCCTCCTTAGGTCATAGATGTGTCAAAAGTCCAGTATATACATTTTTCCATTTATTTATACCAAGTAGGGTTAGGCCTAAACGAAATCACCTTTTCCTACGCGAAATAGGACAATTACTCTGTAAAATTTGCACAGGCGTGCCGCATAGGGCGACGCGCCATGCGTGGCATTAGTGGGGAAATCTAGAGAGCTAGTTCTAACAGGCAGCAGACATTTTGCACAGCCGCAGTGCGTCACCGTGGTAGTGATGTTTTCTTAGAGTACAAAATTTTCCTTACTTTTTGATATCCATATGTGGTTTTTGACTATAGAACGCAATCTCAAATTAATCCCTTAGGCTTTTATTCAGACATTAAAGCTCCAAATAGCTCAAATTCATTACATACATCTGCATAGCTCGGAATCACTCCTACAAGGCATAATACACACGATAATTGCAAAATACTAGCGATTAAATCTCAAACACAATAAAAGTGCAGTAAATTAGAGTGCAATAAGCGACTAAAATACAAGATTATAGCCTACCGTCATGCGGGCCTGATTCTGTCTCCACAACCAATAGGGAGGTTCTTTGACTGCGGGGAGTTTGGGCATGTGTGGAAATAATGTCCCCGTCACTTGGGAGGTCCAGTATAGCAGATGAGTCAGGTTATGACATCCACACCAGCTACTTTAACACCCGCCCAGCCAGCTTGAAGTGGGGCTCAGGTTGCTATAGGTCGCCTTAGAGGGGTAGGCCGATCAGGTGGAGGTCAGGCTCGATTCTATGCTATTCTTGCCTGGCTAGAGGTCGTTGCTTCAGATGTAGTAATCACAGGTATTGTTCCTGTGTGCCACGGAGATGCTTCCACATTATTTGGTCCTAGTTTTACTTATTCTTATGTATCATCCTATTTTACTCCTTATTTGGTTATGCCCCGTGGGTCCTTAGTTTCACCTATTCATGTATCTATGCCAGTGGGTGCTGCAATTGTTCTGGGCCATGTATATTGGTCGCGTGTGGTAACCGTGATATGATTGGAGACTAGAGTTGAACACGCGACCACTAGAGGATTGCGACTAGAGTTGATCTCTTATTACTTAGTATGGTTGATTTCAACGTGATTTTGGGTATGGATTGGTTGTCTCCATGTCATGCTATTCTGGATTCTCACGCAAAGACCATGACATTGGCGATGCCGGGGTTGCAAAGGAACAAATGGGAGGTTCTCTGGATTATGGTCCCAGTAGGGTGATTTCATATTTGAAGGCCCAGCGGATGGTTGGGAAGGGGTGTCTCTCATATTTGGCCTTTGTGAGGGACGTTGGTGTTGATACTCTTACTATTGATTCTGTTCTGGTAGGGCGATACTTTCCAGATGTGTTTCTTGCTGACTAGCCGGATTTGCCATCCGACGGGGATATTAATTTTGGGATTGACTTGGTGTCGGGCACTCAGCCTATTTCTATTCCACCATATCGTATGGCACTAACAGAGTGGAAGGAATTGAAAGAGCAGCTTCAACAGTTTCTTTATTTGGGTTTATTAGGCCTAGTGTGTCACCTTGGGGTGCACTGATTCTGTTTGTAAGAAGAAGGATGGTACTATGTAGATGTGCATCGACTATAGGCAGTTGAACAAAGTAACAATCAAGAACAAGTATCCTTTTCCCTTCATTGATGATTTATTTGACCAGCTTCAGGGAGCGAGGGTGTTCTCTAAGATTGATTTGAGGTTTTGGTATCAGCAGTTGAAGATTCGGGACTCGTATTCTGAAGACGGCTTTGATGACCCGTTATAGTCACTATGAGTTGCTTGTGATGTCTTTTGGGTTGACCAACTCCCCCAACAACATTCATACATCTGATGAATAGTGTTTTATAGCTATATCTAGATTCATTTGTCATATTAATTTTTTATTACATCCTGGTGTACTCACGTAGTCCGGAGAAGCATGCCTAGTATTTGAGGATTTTAGTACAGAGGTTGAGGGAGGAGAAGCTTTATGCCATATTCTCCAAGTGTGAGTTTTGGCTTAGTTCTGTGGCTTTCTTGGTGCATGTGGTGTCTAGTGAGGGAATTAAGGTGGATCCAAAGAAGATAGAGGCGGTTCAAAGTTGGCCAGACCGTCTTCAACTACTAAAATTCAGAGTTTTCTCGGCTTGGCTGGATATTATTATCGCTTTGTGGAGGGTTTCGCGTCCATTACAACACCTTTGAGAATATTGACCCAAAATGGTCATCCATTCAGGTGGTCGGACGAGTATGAGGAGAGATTTTAGAAGCTCAAGACTGCATTGACAACAACTCCAGTTCTAGTTATGCCTTCAGTGTCGGGTTCCTATACAGTGTATTATGATGCTTCTCGGATTGGTATTCGGTATGTATTGATGTAGAAGAGTAGAGTGATTGCTTATGCTTCACGCCAGTTGAAACCCCATGAAATATACTGCCCTTTTCATGATTTGGAGCTGGCAACCATCGTTCATGCATTGAAGATTTAGAGGAATTATCTCTACGGTGTGTCTTGTAAGGTATTTATGGATCATTGGAGTCTCCAGCACTTGTTCAAACAAAATGATCAAAATTTGAGGCATATGAAATGGTTGGAGCTGCTACTGGACTATGATATTACCATTCTGTATCATCCCGGGAAGGCCAATATAGTGACCGATGCCTTGAGTAGAAAGGTGGTGAGTATGGGTAGCCTCATATTTTTTCGGGTCGGTGAGAGACCGCTTGCATCAAAATTTTGGACCTTGGCCAATAAGTTCGTGAGGTTAGATATTTCGGAGCGCAGTCAGTTTCTAACTTGTGTGGTTTCTTGGTCTTCTTCGTATGATCACATCAGAGAGCTTTAGTATGATGACCCCTATTTGCTTGTTCTTAAGGATACGGTTCGGCATGGTTATGCCAAGGAATTTACAATTGGTGATGATGGGGTGTTATGAATGCAGGGTCGGATGTGTCTTCCCAATGTAGATGGGCTACGTGAGTCGATTCTAGAGGAGGCCCACTGTTCGTGGTATTCCATTCATTTAGGTGTCGCAAAGATGTGTCAGGACTTGAGGAAGCACTATTGGTGGAGGAGGAAGAAAGATATAGTGGAGTTCGTAGCTTGGTGCCTAAATTATCAGCAGGTGAAGTACGAACATCAGAGACCGGGCGGGTTGCTTCAGAGGCTTGAGATTCCGGAGTGGAAATGGGAGCGTATCACCATGGATTTTGTAGGTGGGCTCCCACGGGGTTTTAGGAAGTTTTGATGCTATTTTGGCGATTATGGATCGGCTGACCAAGTCCGCGTATTTCATTCTAGTTAGGACTACCTATTCTTTGGAGCGGTTGGTTGAGATCTACATTCGCGAGATTGTTCGCCTTCATGGTGTGCTGGTGTCCATCATTCGAGATCGGGGCACATTGTTTACATTGCAGCTTTGGAGAGCAGTTCAGCGAGAGTTAGGCACACGGGTTGAGTTAAGCACAACATTCCACCCTCTAATGGAGGGACAGTCCGAGCGCACTATTCAGATGTTGGAGGATATCTACGCACTTGTGCCATAGATTTTGGGGGTTCTTGGGATCAGTTTCTGCCGCTTGCAGAGTTTTCCTACAACAACAACTACCGATCGATCATTCAGATGGCTCCATATAAGGCTTTGTATGGGAGACGGTGTCGGTCTCCGGTGGGTCTGTTTGAGCGGTGAGGCTAGGCTATTGGGTACTAACCTGGTTTAGGATCCTATGGATAAGGTTAAGTTGATCCAGGAATCGGCTTCACATGGCGCAGTCTAGGCAGAAGAGCTACACCGATCGGAAGGTTCGTGATGTTGCTTACATGGTGGGAGAGAACGTACTGCTCAGAGCCATGAAGGGTGTTATGAGGTTCGGGAAGAAGGGGAAGTTGAGCCCTTGATATATTGGGCCTTTTGAGGTGCTTGAGAAGATTGTAGAGGTGCCTTACAAGCTCTCATTGCCGCCTAGTTTGTCGAGTGTTCATCTTGTGTTTCATGTTTCCATGCTCCAGAAGTATGTCGGCAATCGGTCTCATGTTTTGGATTTTAGCAAGGTTCAGTTGTATGGTAATTTGACTTATGCTGTGGAGCCGGTGGCCATTTTGGATCGGTAGGTTCGAAATTTAAGCTCAAAGAACA
The DNA here is from genome assembly GCA_002018475.1 of Nicotiana obtusifolia. Taxonomy (NCBI): domain Eukaryota; kingdom Viridiplantae; phylum Streptophyta; class Magnoliopsida; order Solanales; family Solanaceae; genus Nicotiana; species Nicotiana obtusifolia. The sequence continues at coordinate 41,061 of MCJB01024294.1, forward strand.
TAGCTTCAGTGAAGGTGCAGTGGAGAAGCGAGCAAGTCGAGGAGGCTACTTGGGAGACCGAGCGGGAGATGTGGAGTCGATATCCACGCCTACGGGTATGATTCTAGACCCGTTCGAGGACGAATGTTTGTTTAAGATGGGAAGGATGTAACAACCCGGCTGGTGGTTTTGAGTATTATAGCCCTGTTCCCTCATTTATTGCTTATTCTATGCTCACATGGCGTTATGTGACTTACAGGAATAGTTGGTTCAGTTTCGCGGATGTTTCATAATGAGTTGGGACACTTAGTCACAAAGTTGGAAGCCTGAGTTGAAAGAGTTGACCGGATGTTGACTTATGTTTAAATGAATCCGAAATGGAGTTTGGATGGTTCTGATAGCTCCGTATGGTGATTTTGAACGTAGGAGTGTGTCCGGATATTTATTTGGAGTTCTGTAGGTGTTTTTGGCTTTAATTGGCAAAAGTTGAAAATTTTTTTGGAGAGTTGAGAAGTTTGACCGTTAGTTGACTTTGTGGTTACCGGGCCAAGATTTTGGTTCCGGAAGTTGGAATAGGTCTGTTGTGTCATTTATGACTTTTGTGTAAAATTTGAGGTTAATCGGAATTGGTTTGGTATGTTTCAGCACTTATTTTGATAGTTAGATGTTCATAAGTTCATTAGGCTTGAATTGAGGTGCGATTCGTGATTTTGTGTTGTTTGATGTGATTTGACGCTTCGAGCGAGTTTGTATGATGTTTTAGGACTTGTTGGTAATTTGGTTGAGGTCCCAGGAGCCTAGGGTGTGATTCAGATCATGTTCGGCGCATTTTGGAGCTGAGATTGAGGAGATTCATGGAGGGATTTTCAAGGAATTTATTGCGGTAAGTGATTCTAACTTAGATTTGGTTAATATATATGTATCTATCAATGATTTTATCAATTAATTAGTGTTTTGGGTTGGAAAATTTTGGCAAAACTGTAGAAACTTCATAGGCTTTAATTTGAGGATTTGAAGGCCGAGTTGTGATTCGAATTTAGTAATTTTTGTATAGTTGGACTCGTGGTTCAGTGGGTGTTCGAATTCTATTAATTTTGTCCGATTCTGATGCGTGGATCCGGGGTTGACCTTTTGAGTTGATGTTTTTTTGAATTTTGCTTAAGAACTTAGCTTTTTCATAAGGAATTGATTCCTATATCTTGTGTTGACTAAATCATTGTTTGTCGCTAGATTCAAGGCATTTGGAGGCCGAATCGCGAGGCAAGGGTTTGTTGAAGTAGAGAATTGCACGGTTTGAGGTAAGTAACACTTCTAGACTTGGTTATGAGGGTATAAATCTCTGAATTACATGTTTCGTGATTGGTGTTGAGGTGACGCACATGCTAAGTGTCGGGAGTGTGGGCATGCACCATAGGAATTGTGACTCGGTCAATTTCGTGGAACTGTGTAGTCAAATAATCTAGTTATTATCCATACATTCTCCATGTGTTAGAGAAATTAAGTTGTGATTCATGTTAGAAATCATGCATAGGCGATATGCTGGTACTATTGGGACCCACATAAGTCGTGTTGCTGTTGAATTACTTGCTTATTTTGCAATTCTGTACTCAGTAAAATCTATCATTTACATATCATATCTCAGTCTCTGTTGCCATATATTGTTACATCATATCATCATTGTTTGAGCTGGTTGTCATGATATTCATGTGCCGAGGAGACTGGAGAGATTGATGATCGAGTGAGGCCGAGGGCTTGATTGTGAGGATGTTTATGGGATTGGGCTGCACGTCCGCAGCATAAATTATTGATTCATGCCATGATTGGCTTATTTTAGCGCTTGGGCATGATCCACCCCTCCGGAGTCTGACTTAGTAGCAGTGGGCGCAGGTACCTACTGAGTGCGAGTGCTAGTACTGAGCTATTGGGAGGAGTGAGTGACTATGAGGACTGAGTGACTGTGAGGACTGAGTGACTTTGAGGATTGAGTGACTAGGAGGATAGAGTTAATTGATACTCCAAGAGTATGCATATGGTTTTATCACTATGTTGCATTACAGATGGCATGCATAATTGACGTATAAATATAGTGATGTATGATTCCTCATTTCAGTCACACTTGGTATATTTTATCCGTATTGAGCTCAAACTATTGAACTGGAAAGCATGTCTACATTTCTATACTATTAAATTTTGTATTTCGACTGTACCTGTTGAGCTCGTCACTACTTTCAGCCCAAGGTTAGTCCTCTTACTTATTGAGTACATTTGGTCGATTGTACCCATACGACACATTGCACTTCGTGTGTAGATCTTGACTCTACTCATACTACACATTGGGTCTTGTAGTCATATTTCCGGGTACGAGGGCGGCTAGCTTTGGAGCTTTTATCTGTTGGAGACTATCAAGGTAGCTGCTTTGGCGTCCGCATACATTGACTCTTCTTATTTTCATTTATCTGTATTGGTCTATTTCTCTAGACAGTGGTTCTAGCAGTCAAGCTATGTTGTCATTTAGACACTCATGTACTCAGTGACATCTAGATTTTAGGGCATATTTTATTGACTCGCGGTATTTTCTTATCACTATATATGAGATTTTTATTCTTGAGCTTGTTTTACTATGTTTCCAAACTTAAAGATGCGTGGTTTATTGTGATTGTCAGATTGCCTAGTATTGCGATAGGCGCCATCACGAGATGTGAGATCTGGGTCATGACAAAGGTTATATTTGGTGGAGGTAAGTCTCTTGTCTGTCTTTATAAGTGGAAATTCTCCCTGAATATGATTTATTCGCTACCTGTTACTTGATTTAGGAGTCATTTATATGCTAGGTTATGAGTGTACATGCATAGCTAGGTGATGACCGTATCCGGTAGAGTTTGGCTGATAATTATGCCTTGTTTTGGACTTTGTGAATTTATTATCCATGCTTCATTAGCTGTATGACTACATGATGATGCATAATTATGATTTAGAAGCATGCTTAAGGTTATAACTTGTTAAACAGAGCATAAAGAATTAATTTTTTCATATCGAGCTTTCTTATTAAGCCGTAGTCGTATACCTATCTTATTTGACATGTGATTTAGTTGTTATTTTCGAGGTTGGACTTAATACTTACTGAGTATCATGGTTTTTTACTCAATCTACATTTTTTTTTTTAAAGCAGGTTCTAAGGCATGTATTAGTGGTACCCATCCAACTGAGTAGGAGTGTTCACTGGAGACTTCGTTGTGAGGTCCTTACTTGATTCGATCCACAGTACATTGAGTTCCCCTTCCCTACTTATCTTTATCTGTCTATTTATCTTCTTTCAAGATATATGTTATTTTTTTGTTGTGACTGTTACTCTTATTAGATGCTTGTGATATTGTGGCACTTTTTGGACGTTGTGAGATAGTAGTGGTCACGTTTAGTCCTTGTCCGAGACATATGTATATCATGATACTATTTTGAGACTTGTTCTGTTTCATATCTATATCATATCTCTGTTAATGATTCGATAATTGGATTCAATTATTATTATTGAGTGTTTGCTTGCCTAGTAAGCGAGTTAGGCCATCACGACCTTTGATGGGATTTTCTATCGTGATAGAGACAATGGATCACCTTGCCTAAGGCTTCTCCCTTGAACATTTAGTTCAATATCCTTCCCATTAAAAGCTAGTTTATAACTGACTGAAGTCACACACATTATTATTAGGTCATCCTAATTTGGGTTAAAATCCAATTTCAGTATAATAGCATTAAGAAATCCCCAATCCACTCTATTTTAGCCTTACTAATATCAATTTACAGAGATATCTCACACACATTGCCTTGTCTCTTACAACTTATACAATGAATAACTTCAAAGCCTATTAACACCTAGTCAATAATCAACCTTCCAGGCACAAAAGCTGGTTGAACTTGCAAGATAATTCTTGGTAACAAAGACTTCATGCTTTTAGCCAATACCTTAGCAATAAATTTTTATGAAATATTACATAAAAGTAAGATACAAGACTTTTAGAGTAGATGAATCCTGCTTTTTTGGTATAAATAATTATCTATTCTCCTTAACACTGAAGCTCAACATTGATTCGTCACCGATGATCGATAATTAAACTTGAAGAGATTGAATATTCATAGGAATATTATTTATCCACAAAACTAGATAGTATAATTTACCATGTTAATCATGCCTAAAAAAGTCCTATCTCCTTTTTGCAAATTAAGAAATAATTGTTAATCGTATTTATTTTTATTGTTACAACTCTAATAAATGCCTTGAAACAAGTAGAAAGATGGAGATTAAATAAAATATAGGCGACATAGTCAAATATCTACTACTATTAATGGTTTTTTAACTACATGTGAGTAACTAGTAAATAGCTCTGAAGGTAATATTATGTTTTGAGATGTAAATTATAAGAGCTTGTAAACCTGGGTATGTCAAATTATATGCAAATTTTATTTCTGCAAAAGACTGGTCTATGTAATACCCTAGACAAGTTTCATATATGTAAAATACATGAGATGTTGTAACGATTCGGCTGATCGTTTTGTGTATTTTACCCTCGTTCTCTTATTTTATGTTTCTAGTATGTTTATTTGTTGTTTTTTGACACGTGGGGATGGATAGTTTGGTTTTGGAAAGGTTTGAAAGGGATTTGAGACACTTAGTCTCATTAGGAAGCTTAAGTTGTAAAAGTTCACAAATATTTGATGTTTGTGCAAACAATTTCGAATTTGTGTTTTGAGGGTTCTAGTAGGTTTGTATGATGATTTTTGACTATGGCATATGTTAAGATTTTGATTCGGAGGTTCCAATGACATTTTGGTGCTATTTGCCGAAAGTTGACAATTTGGAGGATTGAGAGTTCCTAAGTTTGACCGGAGGTTGACTTTGAAGTTTTCGGATTTGACTTGTTGTTCCAAAAGTTGGGAGATGTTTATTTTTTATTTGGGACTTGTGTGCAAAGTTTTGATGTAAACTGGATTGGTTAGGCTTAAATAGGACGCTTTGTTTTATGTTTTGAATTTGATGAACTTAAGAAGACCTTAACATGTGTTTTGGTAGTTGATTCTTGGTTTTACTGTTAGTCGTGGTTGTTTTGAGAATTCGGACGAGTTTGGACAAGGTATTAGGACTTGTTTGTGTAATGGTATGGGGTCCCGGGGGATTAGGTGTATTTTTAGGTGGTTTCAGATCATTACCATTTGGTTTTGGATTGCTGGTTTTCTGAAATGTAGCAGTAACTCAGGATCGCGGAGAACGGGGAGTTGACAAAAGGATTTTTCTTCTTCACATTCGCGCTGGTGGTGTCGTGTTCGCAGAGAGAAGGGAGCAGAAGCATCACATTCGCGTGCATGGGTTGTGTTCATGAAGGAGTGATGCTAGGGAAATAAATGCATCCGCGTTTGCGTAGCACGACTCGCGTTCGTGTAGGTTCAACAGACCAGGCATTGCTTTCGCGAAAGTGGTCTTCGCATTCACGAAGGAGGGCAGTATCTAGGCGATCATTTTGGCCTTCGCGATCACGATCACAATATGTATAACTTGGCAGAGTATTTATGTTATACTTTCGGGATTTCATCCATTCTCTCATTTTTCGAACCCTACAGTTCGAGAGGTGGAGATTTTTGAGAGTTAATTCACTACGACTTCGGAGGTAAGTAATTTTCACTTGGATTCAACTTATATCTTAATTGTCCGTGGATTTCTATACCTAAAACATGGATTTTTAAAGAAATTTTGGGATTTTTGTCTATAACTTAAGACGGTGTAACTTAGAAATTTGAAGGTCGATTTGGACTCAGTTGTGGAATGTAATCATTATTTGGACTCATGAGATTGGGTAGTCAGGATCTACCCATTGACACAGGTTTTAACTGCGTGGGCCCGGGTTGACTTTTGGGGAATTGAGTAAAAATCGAAGCTTTATCATTTGTGGTTGTTTTGATGGCTTTGTTTGATGCTATTCAGTTATTTTTTACTAGTGTTGGGTCATTTGGAGTTGAATTTGGACGGTTAGGCAATTTTTGCTTGATTTGAGGTTGTCGGGCGAAGATAAGTCTCATGCCTATCTTTTTAAGAGGAAATTCTCCCCAAAGGTGAGATGATTGATACTTGATTCATGAATTAGGAGCCATGCATATGCGAGATGACGAGCATGTATGCGTATCAGGGTTTTGGCCATCTCAGATACTGTTGACTAGAGTTGTCCTTTTATTGAATTATGTGAAGTCACTTTCCATATTCAAATTGATTTTATGACTACGTGATAATTCATATTCATGATTTAAGAGTATTCCAAGGGTTATGACTTATTGATTTGATATGAGGGTTACTTTGCCATACTGGGCTTTATTATAAATCATAGTCATATACTTGCTTATTTTCTCCTTGATTTTTGATGGTTTCTATGGTGTATTTAACTCATGATATTAATATGATTAATCTAGAACATGTTAAATAACTTATTGAGCTGTTGTGACAAAATTAAGTTACATGATTTTCCATCGTTATTTAAACTTTTATCCGCATTCTTATTATCATGTCTTGTGCCCTTTATAATATCATTTCTTACACACATGCATGACTGGAAAAAGTGGGTATTGAGGAATGTTGAGGATTTTGGACACTACGGGCACTTGAGTGGATATTGAAACTGATCATTTGATTGATGATGTTATGATTGGATTGGATTGCATGCGCAGCGATTGATTGATTAATGATCATTAAATATAAAATGGCCATTACTTGGATTATGAATCCGTCCCTCTGGAGTCGAGTGATTACACCTATTATCTTGGGCCATTTGAGTGTAGGCACCTGTGATTCTTTTGGTTCTTGTTGGACACGTGGCCTGTGTCGTGCACATGGACTTGTGCGGTGAGTTTTTGAGAAAGGTATCCTGAACATGCATATGTATATCTTCTTAGACTCATGCTATGAATTTATGCATCGTCAATTGGCATCAAATTTTATTCGAGAATTGGGATGCTGATATCTTATTTAACATCTGTTATTTGTAAAGTATGCCTAATTTCCGTATGAGACGTGCCTTCGCTATTATACCTTCAGATGATATCATGTCTAGTTTCATATTGGATTATAATCTCATTTGCTTATTTGACTATTAGTGCATGTTGAAATCGACCCCTCACCACTACTTCTACGAGGCTAGACTTCATATCTACTGGTTACCATGTTTTGTACTCATACTACATTTATGCATATCTTGTGCAGGTTTGAGGATGGTGTGAGTGGAATTCATCCGGGTCAGTAGGACAACTTGTGGAGACTTCATGGAGAGCTGCTTTACTTGATCGATTCACATCACATGGAGTCCTCCTCTCTACTTACTTCTTATTTCTATTTGTTCCATTCAGACACTGTATTTAGATGATTATACATACTCTTATTAGCTGCTTGTGGTGATTGTAACATCCGGGTTTTTGGCAGTACTGGCAGTTATGGTAGTGTTTAGACCCTACCTTGGATAGCTTAGCTATTTTATCAGACTTGAGATTATTCTACTTCTTATCATATTAGGTGTTCTGTTCAGTTTTGACTAATCTGCTTTAGAATTATGATTGTTATTGTGTTGGCTTGCCTAGCAAGCGGGTTAGGCGCCATCATGACCTCTGGTGGGATTTCGGGTCGTGACAAGTTGGTATCAGAGTACTAGGTTCTAAGGGCCTTACAAATCAATGAAAGCCTAGTAGAGTCTTGTAGATCAGACGGAGATGTCTGTACTTGTCCTCGAGAGGCTATAGGGCTTTAGGAAACTTCCTTTTTTTTATTCCTCATGGAGCATTGATTATTGACTTGAGTCCAAATCCTTCTATTCGACTCTCTCATAGTTGGTGAGGACTCGCGCATCTGGATCAGCAGAGGATGTAGGGGCAGGACCACCAGTTATGACTAGGCGAGGTAGAGACCGGGGTAGGGCCAAAGCCCCTGCTAGAGGTTGTACTATTACAACTAGAGGTGGAGCATCCATCAGAGCCTGTGACTAGGCAAAAGCAGTTGCAGCAGCCCACCGCCGGAGCAGGTGGAGGAGAAGATCGTAGATGAGCATATTGAGGCTCCAGTGCACACCTAGCAACCAGAGGGTTTCATTGTGAACCCGTGTTTCAGGAGGCTATGGCTAATATGGTCCATTACATCGATGCATTAACCCATGACATGGTGGTTCTAGTGACTCCAACCATATCTCAGGTACGAGGGGAGCTCAAACACCTGTCACTCATACTCCACAGCAGCTGATTGTAGCAGCTAGACCTAAGACCTTGCCTGCCATGTTTGTTGATGGCCAAAAGAGACTAGAGAGGTTTCAAATGTTGTTTCGTCAACACTTTAAGGGCAGTGCTTCCCCGGACATTCTACACAGGTGCCATCAAATGCTTCAGAATATGGGCTTGGTAAAGTCCAACGGAGTGGACTTCACTACTTTCTAGTTTAGAGGGCGACTAGGAGATGATGGTAGACATATGAGCTGGGCAGGACAACGGTTCATCTCCTCTTACATGGGCTCGGTTTCCACATCTATTCCTTGAGAGGTACATTCCACTCGGTACGAGGGATGAGTTGAGGGGCCAGTTCGAGCACCTTTAACAGGGTCGTGTCTTAGTGGTACGAGGCGAGATTCACAGAGTTGCCTCGTCATGCAGCTTTGTTAATCCCAACTAAGGCAGAGAAGGTGAGGATGTTTATTGAGGGACTGACTTATGATATCAAGGTTATTATGGCTCGAGAGTCAGTGATGGGAACTACTTTTCATCAGGTAGTAATAGCTCAGAGGATCGAGCATGTTCATAACTAGGGTAGAGAGGTCATAATGGGGGACAATAGGCCTCGTTGTTCTGGTGGTTTTAGTGGTACCTCATCTGGAGGTAGTAGCTAGACTGTTAAGGGCCATGTCACGACCCAAACCCGTAATAGGTCGCGATGGCACCTAACACCATCGTTAGGCAAGCCCACAAGTGAAACTACTATTTAGTTATCCCCTTTTTAGCATTTTGAAATCATTACCACCCCAAAACTATATGGCTTTTATTTGCTACTATCTTCTTTTTTGCTTTCCTTTTCAAAATCAAAGCAAGATTGAAGATTGCTATTCTCTGCTATATAGCACTCCTCCTACAGGATTGCTAATTTTTGGTAGAAGTAGATTCAATTGTATAAGGAGGTTTCTACTTCAAATCACTCGTTTAGTAGAATTAGGAACACTTATCTATATAGTTGACCTAGATTCACCACTCACTGTTTTTGTATATATGACTGTCTATCGAGGTTATAAGATAGACAGTCATTACATCACTATAGGTCTAACCCATCACTTGTATTTTGGTACGATTGGTCACCAAGCATGGATGAGCAAGACAGTACATATTCCTTATCTGGAGGTAAGGTTTATGTCCACCTCCATCCTTGTACCTCTTGTTATATATATGAAAACCAACACTAGGCAGACAACCTAGTGATTATATTAAAAAAAATTAAAGTTTTCCTTTTAAAAGAACGAATAAAACCAAATTTCACGCAACTGTAACAACTCTTTTTAAACAGCATAATAAGTACATCCACTATGGTGATAGAAATGATGAGTGCAATTGTACATAGATGCTAAAAGTTCCTAAAACCCGGTGTCACAAATACATGAGCAATCTACAGAACATAGAAAACTACTAAAACTACTGTCTGAAAGTGATAGACAGAAATAATAAATAAGATAAAGGGAGACTTCGGCGCTGCAGCTTACAACTAAGTCTCCTTGGATGATTGGCTACGCACCCGCGTGACCACTAGTAGTGCTTGTCTTAGTTCCTGCACATCAGTGCAAAAGTGTAGCGTGAGTACGAAAAATAATGCATACCTAGTAAGTATCCAGTCTAACCTCGAAAAAGTAGTGACGAGGGGTTGACTGCCACTTACTAGAGGTCAAATAATAATAATATAAATGAATATAGTACACATGGTAAGTGTACAACAAGTATCAATGAAGCAAATAAGAGCAACTACAGTGAATCAACTAAGGAGTCTATATATAATCACCAACATATCATAACCAGCCGCGAAGGAGCTAACTCAATTATACCCAAATCAAAACCCGTTTGGATTATTACCACGAAGCTGCCAAGGAAAACAACACGATTCCATAGGGATAGTGGTACTCAGTATCGCCGAGGCGAACGACATAATCCCATAAGAATAACGTTATCATACTGCCGAGGCGAACGACCCTATCCCATAACAATAGAGTTACCATCATGCCGAGGAGAATGACCTGATCCCATAAGAGTGGTGTTACCATCATGCCGAGGCGAACTGCCCGTTCCCATAAGAGTAGTGTTACCATGATACCGAGGCGAACGGCCCGATCCCATAAAAGTAAAGAAATTAACCTCGCTCACGGAAGTACTTGCGAGACGAGAAGACACAAAGTTATAGTTTATCAAGTATCCCCAGTTTTCTAAAAAGGAAACTAAGTCGATATTTCAAATTTAAATCCCCCGTCTTAGTCCTAACCAAGACAATTAATACACATGATAGACATCAACATTACAATTAAAGGCATGATGTGAATTTAAGTCTACCCGAACATATCATGAAATAAAGCTACGTACGGACTCTCATCAACTCGTGTGTATGTAGCTCCCCACAACAAGTAGCACACAATAATAATACACCTATGGGGATAAGTTCCCTCTTACAAGGTTAGGCAAGAGACATACCTCGATTCGAAGCCCTCAATCCGGCTCTCACACCTCACCAAAACTTCTCAAACGATGCCCAAGGCTTCGAAACTAGTCAAAAGTTTAATAAACTAGTAAATATCTACTCGAAAGTTCATAGTTTGGGTTTTATAGTAGTTACCCAAACCAATTTGGAAGATTCATGAAATTCACCCGCGGGCCCACGTGCACGGATTCTGAAAATTTTGGGATATAAAAGTTACCTATGACCTCCCAAACTCAAATATATAACTTATTCCAATTTCCACCACCAAATTCGTGATCAAATCCCAAATATACCAAAACCCTAGGTTCTTCACAAAATCCCACTAGTTTCACCAACTTTTCATGTTTAATCTACCTATAATCCGCGTATTTAACTTTAAAACGAGCGGAGTTTACTTACCTTGTATTGTAGATGACAATCCCCCTCACATGTGCTCTCAAAATTGCCCAAGAACAAATGAAAGTGTGTGGAAAATGGCCAAATCTCGGATTAATGCCCTCACTACCAAGCGATTTCCGCTTCTGCGGACCTAGGGTCGCACCTGCGAAAAATCCATCGCAGGTGCGGTTACCACTAAGATTGTGCAAGTCCGCATCTGCGAAGAATCATGTGCACCTGCGCATCCGCTTCTGCAAAAACTATCTGCACCTGCGCACCTGTGCACTCGCGCCTGTGCAGGAACCCCCGCTCCTACCACCCCAAGCCTTCCTGCCCCTGCACGCATCTACAACCACTTCCCTCGCACTTGTGAGCTCGCAGATGCGGAAAAAACCATGCATCTGCAATGGCTACTCAGCCAACTCCAGGCCGCTTCTATGGTCACTCCTCTCCTACTTGCTTGTCCGCACCTGCGGACAAACCATTCGCATGTGTGATTACTCCAACACAATAGCAGGTTCAGCAGTTCAACCAAAGTCTAGAATTATCCGATTCTATCGTAATCTACACCAGGGGCCCCCAAGACCTATGTATACCAACAAGTTCTAAAACATATAACGGACTTACTCGAGGCAAAAAATAACATCAAACAACTTTGATTCTACAAATCGCAACCCAATTCAAGCCTTTTGAAACTATGAACATCTGACTTCCTAAACCTACGCTAAATCATACAAAAACAACTCCGATTTACCTCGAATTTTGCACAGATGTCATAATGACATAAAGGACCTATTGTAACTCCTAGAATCGCAATCCGACTCCAATATCAATGAAGTCAACTCCAGATCAAACTTTTCAACCTTCCAAACATTCAACTTTCTAACTTTAGCCAATTCGAGCGAAAAACCCCTACGAGTTTCCAAATCATCATCAGGACATGCTCCTAAGTACAAAACAATCATACGAACCCATTGGAACCTTCAAATCAAAGTTTCGAGGTCGTTTACTTGAAATGATGAATCATGTACAACTTGGCCACCATAGACCACCATTAAGGAACTAAGTGTTCTGATTTCAACCCGAATCCTTCCAAACATAAACCAACCATCCCTGCACGTCATAAAGTAGTAAAAGCACATAAGAGGAGTCTTAATTAAGGGAACGAGGATCTAGAAAGCAAAAAGGCTGGTCGGGTCGTAGCATTGTCCACCTTTTAAACAAACGTTCATCCTCGAACGGGTCTAGAATCATACCTGGAGTGCTGAATAAGTGCGGATATCTGCTTCTCATGTCCTCCTCGGTCTCCCAAGCCGCTTCCTTGACTGGTTGACCCCTCCACATAACCTTCACCACAACAACCTTCTTGGACCTCATCTGGCGAACCTACTTGTCGACAATGGCAACTAGATCCTCCTCATAACCTAGACTCTCATATAGCTGGACTGTTCTATAATTCACGTGCGACCTTTTGGCACGGTACCTCCGGAGCATAGACACATGGAAGACCGAATGAACTCTCGATAGACGGGGAGCAAAGCAAGTTGATAAGCAACCTCCCCAACTCGTCTCAACACCTCAAATGGGCCAATAAACCTTGGGCTCAGCTTTCCCCTCTTCCCAAACCTCATTATTCACTTAATCAGCGAGACTTTCAAGAGAACCTTCTTTCCTTCCATAATTGATAAGACATGTGCCTTCTGATCCGTGTAGCTCTTCTCTCTAGACTGTGTTGTGCGGAGTCGCTCCAAAATCAACTTTAACTTCTCTAAGGCATATCTCACTAAATCAGTGCCATATAACTTAGCCTCACCGGGCTCAAACCATCCGATGGGCGAACGACATCGCCGACCATATAAATCCTCAAATGGCGCCATCTTGATGCTGGACTGATAACTGTTGTTGTAAGCAAACTCAGCCACGGACAAGAATCTATCCCACTGTCCTACAAAGTCGATGACACATGCTCTGAACATATCCTCTTAGGATCTGAACTGTTTGATCCAACTGCCTGTCAGTCTTTGAATGAAAGGCTGTGCTGAGCTCTAGAAATGTGAAGTGAATTGAGGGCCTCTATTTGATATGATAGAAACAGGCACACCATGCAACCGAACAATCTCATGAATGTAAATCTGGGCCAACCTCTTTGAAGAGTAACTAGTCACCATAGGAATAAAGTGTGCTGACTTGGTTAGCCTATCGACAATGACCTAAACAACATCAAGCATCCTCAACGTCCGCGGCAACCCCACAACAAATTCCATAGTGATGCGCTCCCTCTTCTACTCCGATATAACCATCTGTTGGAGTAGGCCGCCTGGCCTCTGGTGCTCGTATTTGACCTGCTAGCAATTTTGACATCTCAGCACATACCTAACTATGTCCTATTTCTTTTGTCGCCACCAATAATATGGCCTCAGATCGCGATACATCTTTGTAGCACCAGGATGAATAGAATACCCAGAACTGTGCGCCTCGTCTAGAATTTTCTTCCTCAAGCCATCAACATTTGGAACACATAGGCGACCCTGCAGTCGCTGAAAACCATCCTCACCGGTAGTAACCTCCTTGGCACCACTCTGTAGTACCGTCTCTCTGAGAACCAACAAGTGAGGATCATCGTACTGACGATCCTTGATCCGCTAATGTAATGAGGATCGAGGCACAACACATGTAAGAACTGGACTGGTTCTGAACTATCCAACTTGACAAGTCTGTTAGCTAAGAACTGAATGTCCAAAGCCAATGGCCTCTCCTCTGCCGAAATGAATGCCAAACTACCCATACTCTCCATTCTACTCCAGGCATCCATGACCAAATTCGCCATGCCCAGATGGTAAAGAATGGTAATATTATAGTCCTTCAGTAACTCAAGCCACCTCCGCTGGCTCATATTAAGTTCTTCTGCTTAAACAAATGTTGTAAGTTGCGATGATCGGTGTAAACAAAACAAGACACCCCATAGAGATCTACCTCCAGATTTTGAGAGGATGAACTATCGCAGCAAACTCCAAATCATCCACATGGTAATTCTTCTTGTGGGGCTTCTGCTGATGTGAAGAATATGCAATAACTTGCCCCTCATGTATCAATGCACAACCCAAGCCAATGCACGAAGCGTCACAATACATGGTATACATCCCCGAACTGGAAGGCAACAATGACACTTATGCTGTAGTCAAAGCGGTCTTGAGCTTTTGAAAGCTCGCCTCGCAATCATCGGACCATCTGAACGGAGCACCCTTATGTGTAAATCTAGTCAAGGGCATTGTAATAGATGAGAAACCCTCCACGAACAAGCGAAAATAACTTGCTAACCCAAGAAACTCGTAATCTCGGTCGTTGTGGTAGGACGAGGCCAACCCTGAACTACCTCAATCTTCTTGGGATCCACCTTAATACCCTCACCTGATACAACATGCCCTAAGAAAGCTACAGAATCCAACCAGAACTCGCAACTTGGAGAACTTAGCATAAAGCTTCTATTCTCGCAAGGTCTGAAGCAGTAACCTCAAATGCTGCTCGTGCTCCTCCATACTACGCGAGTAGATCAATATGCCATCAGTGAAGACAACAACAAATGAACTAAGATACGGCCTGGACACTCTGTTCATCAAATCCATAAGCACCGTCGGGGCATTAGTCAAGTCGGAGGACATCATTAAAAACACATAATGGTCATATCTTGTTCGAAACGCCGTCTTCGGGATATTCGAAGCACGAATCTTCAACTGATGATACCTAGATCTCAAGTCTATATTAGAGAACACCCTGGCACCCTACAACTAGTAAGACAAATCAACAAGGTACGGCAACGGGTAGTTATTTTTTATGGTGAATTTGTTCAATTGGCGGTAATCAATGCACATCCGCATACTTCTGTCCTTCTTCATCACAAACGACACCGGTGCGCCCTAAGGCAACACACTAGGCCTAATGAACCTCTTTGCAAGCAACTCCTGAAGTTTCTCTTTTAACTCCCTAAGCTCCTTGGAGTGAAACGATAAGGCGAGGAAGAAATAGGCTGCGTGCCTAGCACCAAATCAATGCCAATATCAATATCAGAATCCGGCGGTATACCTAGTAGATCAGTCGGAAATACATCGAAAAACTATTGTACCACCGGCACTGAATCTAATGCGGGAGTCTCTGCAGTAGTATCCCGAATGAAGGCTAAGGAGGCCATACAACCCTTCTCAACCATATCTTGAGCCTCCAAGAAAGAAATAACCCGGCTAGTAGTATTGACAAACGAACCCCTCCACTCTAAGTTGGGCAACTCAGGCATCGCTAAGGTAACAGTCCTAGCATAGAAATCAAGAATGGCATGACACAGGGACAACCAGGCCATGCCCAATATAACCTCGAAATCTATCATATCGAGCAATAAAAGATCTGCTCGGGTGATATATCCACATAAAGTCACCACACAGGACAGGTAGACTCGATCTGCAACTATAGAATCACCCGCTATACAGAAATGCCCAAGGACACGCGAGACATATCCAGATAAGGAGAAAATAGAGAAGAAACATAGGAGTAAGTAGACACTGGATAAAATAATACTGAGGCATCCCTACGACGGACAGAATTAGTACATGTGATCACTACATCGGAGGCGATTGCCTCTAGCCTAGCGGGGATAGCATAGAATCTAGCTGGAGTGCCTCCTAACTGGTATCCACATCTAGTACCCTACACACATGCCCTCCTCCTCTAGCCGGATGGGCGGGCAGTGAGGTAGCTGGTGCGGTAGCCTGGGCCGATAGTCCTACTGCTCGGCCTTGCCCCAAAGTCAGGGACAAAACCTCTTCACATGGCCATGATCCCAGCACTTGAAACAACCCCTCAGAGTGGTGGACTGCTGACCTGAAGTCTGACCCTGATGGCCTGAATACCCACTGGAGGAACTCTGAATAGCTAGCGGGCATTAAGTACTCTCAAAAATGGCACTGAAGTAGGGTCCTGCTGGAGCACTCCGAGCATGAGGTGGTTCTGACTGCATGGGCCTACTGGGCGGACTCCTGATGAATTGACCTCTGCCCCCATGTAGGGCGTCACTGAACCCTCTAAGCTGCTGGGGCTGCTTGTCCCTCGGCACAAACTCTTCGCTGTGGTTGTGAATCTGCTTGATTCTCCGAGCTATATCCGCAACCTAAACAAAGGAAGTTCCTATCTCTGCCTCACGAGCCATCGGAACCTGAATCTTAGGGTGTAGATAAGTCAGTGAATTGCCTGGTACATCTGCCGTGCACGTTCTCACCATGAAAGATAGTTAGCACCATATCAACTATGATAGGAGATGAAGAAAGAGTAGTTTCTGAACACCCTATAGCCTCTTAATGATAAGTATGGACGTCTCCGCACCGATCTGCAAGAATCTAGTAGGCCTGCTCATGTCTCGTGAGACCTATGTAAACTAAAAGCTCTAATACCAAGATATCACCACCTAAACCCGTAATGGGTCGCGATGGTACCAAATGCCGTCGTTGAGCAAGCCCACAAGTGAAACTACTATTTAGTTACCCATTTTTAACATTTTAAAACGAAAATTTTCCCTTTTAAAGAACAAATTAAACCAGATTTCATGAAACCGTTAAAACTCTTTTTAAACAAAATACAAACATAATAAATACATCCACTGTGGTGATAGAAATGAAGAGTATATTAGTATATAAATGCTACAAGTACCCAACACCCAGCGTCCCAAGTACATGAGCAATCTAGAAAATATACAAAACAACTAAAACTACTGTTTGAAAGTGATAGATAGAAATAGTAAATAATATAGAGGGAGACTCCGGTGCTGTAGGTCGTAAAAAGGCAAGCAGCTCACCACTAAGTCTCCGTAGATGATCGGCTACGTGCCCACGTGACCACTAGTAGTACTTGTCTTAGTGCCTGCACATCAGTGCAGAAGTGTAGCGTGAGTACGGAAAATAATGCGTACCCAGTAAGTATCTAGTCTAACCTCGAAGAAGTAGTGACGAGGTGTCTACTTGACACTTACTAGAGGTCAAGTAATAATAATATAAATGCATAAAGTAGACATGGTAAGTGTACAACAAGTATTAACGAAGCAAATAAGAGCAACTACAGTAAATCCACTCAGGAGTCTATGTCAAATCACCAACATATCATAACCGGCCGCAAAGGGGCTAACTCAATTATACGCAAACCATAACCCGTTTCGATTATTAAGTATGAAGCTGCAGAGGCAAACGACCCGATCCCATAGGAATATATGTACTTAGTACTACCGAGGCGAACATCCCGATCCCATACGAATAGTGTTACCACCATGCCAAGGCGAACGACCCGATCCAATAGAGTAGTGTTACCATCATGTCTATGCGAACGGCCCGATCCCATACGAGTAGTGTTACCATCATGCTGACGCAAACAGTTCGATCTCATAAGAGTAGAGAAATTTACCTCGCTCGTAGAAGTACTTGCGAGACAAGAAGACACGGATTTATAGTTTATCAAGTATTCCCCAATTTTCTGAAATAAGAAACTAAGTCGATATTTCAAATTTAAATTCCTAGTCTCAGTCCTAATGAAGACAATTAATGCACAAGTTATGCATCAACAGTACAATTAAAGGCATGATGTGAATCTATGTCTACCCCGACATATTATGAAATATAGCTACGTACGGACTCTCGTCACCTGGTGCATACGTAGCTCCCCACAACAAATAGACATAACAATAATACACATAAAAGGGATAAGTTCCCTCTTAGAAGATTAGGTAAGAGACTTACCTCAATTCCAAGTCCTCAATTTGGCTGTCCAACCTCATTAGAACTCCTCAAACAACGCCGAAGTCTCCAAAACTAATCAAAAGTCGTATAAACTAGTAAATATATACTCCATGGCTGCTCAGCCCACCCTAGTCACTCCTCTCGCACATGCATATACGCACCTGCAGCCAAACCTTACGCAGGTGCGATGACACCAGAATAACAGCAGGTTCAGTAGTGCAACCAAAGTCCGAAATGATTCGATTCTATCCGAATTACACCCGGGGCTCCTTAGACCCCGTCCGAGTATACTAATAAGTTCCAAAACATATAAAGGCATACTCGAGGACAAAAATCACATCAAACAACTTCAATTCTACAAATCGCAACCCAATTTAAGCCTTTTGCAACTATGAACATCCGACTTCCCAAACCTACGCTAAATCTTACAAAAATAACTCGGATTGACATCAAATGTTAGACAAGTCATAAATGACATAATGGGACCTATTCTGACTTTTGTAATCGCAATCCGACCCTGATATTAATGAAACCAACTCTCGGTCAAACTTCTCAACCTTCCAAAAACATTCTAACTTTCGCTAATTCGAGCCGAAACAACCTACCAGCCTCTAAATCATCATCCCGACATGCTCCTAAGTCCAAAACCATTATACGAATCCATTGGAGCCTTCCAATATTTTCTCCGAGATCGTTTAGACGAAATGTTGACTCAAGTCAAACTTGGCTACCTTAGGCCACTATTAAGGAACTAAGTGCTCCGATTTCAACCCGAACCCTTCTAAACCTAAACCAGCCATAGTAAAAGCGAATAAAAGAAGTCTTAATTAGGGTAATGGAGATCTAGAAAGTAAAATGATCGGTAGGGTCGTTATAGGCCATTTGGATAGGCCAGCTCTGTTTACTTAGCATGGGCCCCGCGGTGCGGTGTCTTGGTTATCTTTTAGTTGTCCCATTTCCTTATCCTTTGGTTCTCTTTTAGTGAGCTCGTACCAGTGCTTCATCGATTTAGAGTTCCTCTAGTGGGTATATACGTCCTTATGGGAAGTATCAATCAGTAGCATTATTTAGTTTCGGCCTGCTGAGACTGTTGAGAGCTTGGGAATGTGAAGAAGTATTGCCCCCCATTTATTAGAGCCGCAGCTCATCAGGGTTCTTAGTTCATAGAAATGGCGCATGCTGCATCACCCCTACTCAAACAGCTACAGTTGGAAGGAATGTAGTGAGAGGACACCTGAGAGAGGGAGGTTAGGTTGGTCATAGTCAGACCAATATTGGAGAGCCCTGTTGCTATGCTTTTCTAAAGAGACCGAGGCAATGGCCTCCGATGGTTTAATCACAAGTACGGTTTCGGTCTGTTATATAGATGCTTCAGCATTGTTTGTTCCAAGGTCTACTTATTCTTATGTGTAATCATACTTTGCTCCTTATTAGGTATGCCTCGTGGTTCACTTCATAATCTATGCACATACCTACACTTCTTGTTGATTCTATTGCAGTGGATCATGTGTATCAGTGTTGTGTGTTCCCTATTGGTGGTTGTGAGACTAATTTTGATCTTTTATTACTTAGTGTGGTGGACTTTGACTTAAATTTGGGTGTGGATTGATTATCCCCATACCATGCTATCCTCGTGACGTTGGCTATGTCGGGCTCGCCGAGGTTGGAATGGAGAGGTTATCTTTGTCACACTCCTAGAAAAGCCATTTCATACGCGATGGCTCATAAGGGGTGTTTGGCATATCTAGATTTTTTTTGAGATCTTAGTGTATATACTCCTACTGTTGATTTAGTTCCTATTGTGAGAGAGTTTTCGGATGTGTTTCCTGAAGACCTACTGGTCGTGCCACTCTATAGAGATATTGATTTTGGTATTGATTTGGTGCCATGAACATAGACCATATATGTTCCTGCGTATCGCATGGATCCAGCGGAATTGATGGAATTGAAAGACCAGTTGCAAGAGTTGCTGGATAGAGGGTTCATCAATCCTAGTGTATCACCGTGGGGTGTGCCGGGTTTTGTTTGTAAAGAAGAATGATAGGTCTATGGGGATGTGCATTGACTCTCGGCATTTGAACAAGGTTACTATCAAGAAGAAGTATATTCGTTGCCGCACATTGATGATTTATTTGGTCAGCTTCAGGGCGCAAGAGTATTCTCGAAGATTGACCCAAGACCGAGGTATCACTAGTTGAAGATCAGGACTTCGAATATTCCTAAAATGAGTTTCAAGACTCATTATGGGCATTATAAGTTTTCGATTATATATTTTGGTTTGAATAGTACCCCAACAGATTTCATGCATTTGGTGAAAAATGTGTTCCAACCTTATTTGGATTCTTTTGTAATTGTATTCATTGATGATATCTTGGTGTATTCCTATATCACTGAGGAGCATAAGCAGCATTTGAGGATTGTGCTTCAGATTTTGAGGGAGAAGAAGTTGTATGATAAGTCCTCAAAGTACGAGTTTTGGTTGGACTTGGTAGTATTCTTGGGTCATGCGGTATCTAGTGATGGGATCAAAGTGGAACCGAAGATGATTGTGGTAGTTCAGATTTGGCCTAAACCTTCTATCGCTACAGATATTAGGAGCTTTTTGAGATTGGCTGGTTGCTACTGCATTTCATAGAGGGTTTTCATCTATTGCAGCACCATTGACTAGGTGGACTCAAAAGAACGCTCCATTCAGACGGTCAGAGGAGTGTGAGGAGAGCTTTTAGAAGCTTATGATTGCCGTAACAACGACTCTAGTTTTGGTCTTGTCTCCGGATTAGGGTCGTACGTAGTTTATTGTGATGCTTCGTGGATTGGACTTGGTTTTCTACTGATGCATGACAATAGGGTGATTTTCCATGTGTCGAGACAGTTGAAGCCCCATGACAAGAACTATATAGTACATGACTTAGAATTAGTATCTATGGTGCATGCGCTTAAGATTTGGAGGCACTATCTTTATGACATATCTTGTGAGGTGTATATGGATCATCGCTGTCTCCAGCATCTGTTTCAACAAACATACTTGAATTTGAGTCATTAAAGATGGTTGGAGCTATTCAACGATTATGATATCACTATTCTTTATCATGCGAGGAAGGCTAATGTAGTAGCGGACGCCTTGAGCAGAAAGGTAGAGAGTATGTGAAGTTTAGTATTCATTCCAGTTGGGGAGGGTGTTTTAGCTAAATATGTTCAAGCGGTTGCCAATAGGTTGGTGAAATTGGATATCTCGGAGCCGAGTAGAGTCCTTGTTTATGTTGTTCCTTATTCCTCTTTGTTTGAGCGCATTAAGGCTCACTAGTATAACGATCCCATTTGCTTGTCCTAAAGGACATGGTGTAACCCAATGGTGTTAAGGAGGTGACTGTCGAGGATGATCTTGTGTTGCGATTTAGGGCCGGATCTGTGTTCCTAATGTGGATGGTTTGAGGGAGTTGATTCTTGATAAGGCTCATAGTTCGTGGTATTCTATTCATCCAGACGCTGTGAAGACGTATCGTAATTTTAAGAAGCATTATTGGTGGAGAAGGCTGAAGAAGGACATTTTTGGTCATGTTCCATGATGCTTAAATTGTCAGCAGGTCAAGTATGGGAATTGGAGACCGAGTGGATTGCTTCAAAGTTTATAGATACTGAAATGGAAAGGGAGACCATTACTATGGACATTGTGGTAGGATCACCATGGAACTTGAGGAGATTTGATGTTGTTTGGGTCATTGTGGACAGACTGACCAAGTTTGCACATTTCATTCAGGTCATGACTTCCTACACATCGGAGCAATTAGCTAAGATCTATATCAGGGAGGTTGTCCGCTTGCATGGTATTCATATGGCTGTCATCTCGGATCGTGGCACTCAATTTACTTCACACTTTTGGAGCCATACAGGATGAGTTGGGCATGCGGCAAAAGTTGAGGATAACATTTCACCCTCAGACAGATGGACAGTCCGACCGGACCATTAAGATCTTTGAGGATATGTTGAGAGCATGCATTATAGATTTCAATGGCCAGTACTATAAATTTCTACCACTAGCAGATTTTTCACACAACAATAGTTACCAGTCGAGTATCTAGATGGCTCTGTACATGATAGCCAACATGCGTTTTGGATGTCAATTGATGGCTACTTTCGCAGTTGGAGGCTATGTTTGTAATTTTTCATCAATTGAAGACTACATGTAATTGGAGGCTATACTTTTAATATGTAACTACACTTAGTTCCTTTGAATTACCATAGGGGTTTTTGGGTCATTTGTTGTCAAATACTCATTCAATTATATATAGCCCTTACGGCTTTCATTTTATAGAAGACTAAATTTTTATGAATGTTGAATACTCTTTTGAGAGGTGAAATGGTGGTTTGCAATTATTAATGACAATTTTATTCAAGGCATGTTCTTCGGGTGGAATTACACTTTTACTTGAAGGTATTCCTATATTCTAGGTTCGCTTTGTTATATAATTGTTAGGTGATTGATCTTTATCAATTGTTTTTCAATTACTACTTTGTTGGGCTTATTCTCAAATTCTATCATTTATCATTAGTTTCTTGTCATCCGCATTTTAGATTCATATCATTTGGTATCAGGGCTTGGATTAGTGTTTGTTTCTACATGCACTAGCTAAGTATTTTATTTGATTTGAAAATGACAAGAAACAAAAAAACAAAAAAATTTGTTCTTCATGTTGTTGAGTTGAATCCGTGATTTCTTAAATCTTGGTGCATATTCATATGTTGCCAATCCATTCCACTTCCTCTCAGTCAATGGCATCATGCCACGTCGCCTATCTCTCAAACTAAAAAAAAATCTAGACCGTTGGACTAGATCATCAACGATCCATATTAATTCCCGTTTTTCCCTTTACTTTAAATATTTTGCTAGATCCTATTTCAACCGTTGGATCACAAAGATCCAACGGCCCCGCTTTTACCTAATAACTAATTTTTATAAATTTTCATCTTCTAAAAAATTGGAGTCGTTGATCAAGAGATCAAACAGCTCATATTCAGTCTTTCATTTATAATCCTTAGAGACCCCAAACAATTCTCATTCACAACCTCACCCAGCCGCCCTTATTTCCCTTTTCTCTCTCTTTTCTCTCATCCCACCCCAACCTGTCAATAATAAATCCTTGCACAAATTCGTGCAAAGTTACATATTCAAACCTTAAATCATTCAATTTGTCCGCTACATCCGTGAATCATGCCGATATTTCCATTATCATCACTAAAATTTGAAACCCCCAAAATCAAACCTTAGACCTAAATGTGAAACTGAAAATCGCTTGTTCTCCCTTCTTTCTTTCAAATTCATGGCATGCATGGCTATTGCCTCTGATTCTATCATCATTATTCGTGTCTAGAGGTCAAACGCAGTGACCTCTAGATATTGGGGTTGTGTTCATGATGATTTGTTAACTGATTTTCTATCGTTTATGTTACTTGTTGATGGTATGAAATTGTGCTTGTTACGACCAGTATGTGCATGCCATTTTCGCTGTTAACTTATAGACTTTCTTATTGAAACATGCTATATTGATGCTATTATTGAATTTGTATAATTGAACCTTATCTTTCATGACTAAATTAGTAAAAATGACTCCAAACTACGTAATAATCTTGGGACTAACCTTACTAAGCCTCTGTGATTAAGATAAGTTAATTTTATGTATATAATTTACCTCTATTAGTTGAAAACTAATATTAGTTTAACTGAAATCATGCTCTTAAACTCCTCATTATGTTTCTCCACCTCAAGATATTTTGACCCTACTACCTGTGACATTATGTTGGTCTTATAAGTGGGTTCCTTATATTTTATGCCTCGCATTCAGTATGTCTACTTTTACAGTCTGAGTTGATTACTGTGATAACCTACTTGTTTTGCATAACAAGTACTCAATGTATAGTTGTTAGTCTTGGACTCTTATACTGCTTCATGATTAATTAAATCATATGTTAACAATACGGTATGTAGTAGGTTAATGAAATAACAAGTTCTATGTAAAATCAAAACCTTAAGCTCTTCTTCAGAATAGTGTTAACCTGCTACATTAAGTCATCCTAATACCTGTAATATTCTTATGTCATATTAATATGTTTGGCTCTAACTAGAAGACTGCATATGTAGTGGTAACAAAATAATCCTTATGTGATCTTTGTGATGAATTGATAAGTAAAAGAAACCATGTAATGAACCTTGCTAAGTGTGTTTGGAATCTTGCTTACATGTTGGTTCATTATGACTTGTTTGCCTTATCAAATTAGATTGAATGTTATCACATATTGCATTATGCCTGATAGTGTCACTTTCTGTAGGGGCTTAACTTGAATCTGTTCAAGTTTGACAGTTAGAAATCTTGATGACCTATATGTTGTATAATTAGTCCAGTAGTTTTGAGTAAGATTAAGATTAATTCTTTTCTGTCTAATGATTTTGTTGTCCTAACAAATTGGCATCCCCCTTTAGGAATTCTGATTGGAATAACCAGCCTAAGAGTTAAAATGATAAGGTATAGGCTTGTTGTTAACTTTGCTGAGACCACAGAAAGACCTAAGAACTGTCGTCATGATCTGAACTGACGAAGAAGAATCCTGAAAGATTAAGCTTACAGTGAAGCCAATAGAACATATGCCTATGCTCATCTCCGTGTGATACCTATCTGTTAACACTTCTAAGTGTGGTACATATGGATACTGGGGGCATGTCTATTAACTAGACTTTGTTATCATGTTTGGATATGCCTTAATAGTGATCTCATGTCTACCCATATGTCCTATACATTGGTTTGAATTCCCTTAAGCCAATATTATGCTCTTGACTGCTTATGTGATGAACTACATTATCTTATTTATTCCCAGTTGTTGAGCTTTGTGTGTTTTGAATTTTTAAAAGGCTCACCATGAGTCTTGCGCCCACTGTTTGTATCCTTGCAGTTTAAAGTTGCTATGCTTTTCCTTTGTTTGTACTTAAGCCTCCTAGGGAGATTAGGAGTAGGTGGTTAAAGGTATTTGGTGTGAAACCTAGTTCTGAATTAGGTACATTTCCTCTATACAAGCACTGCTCGGGGTCCCTGAGACCCTTGTGAATTCTGAAGTGTTAAGGGTTCGCAAGGGTATTTAATCCATAAACCTGGATTTACGCTAAGCGTTTAATCATTAACTCCAATTAATCTTTATAGGAATAAAACCAAACGACGTCTGTCTCACCATATTCTGTAGCTCTTTATTATCATTTTGTCGTAATTTCTATCTTATTTCATTTTATACATCTGACATACATTAATAATCTATTTTTATTTTGTGTACATGTTTTGACTTGGGTCTATTGATTTCCATTGGGAACTTAGGACCAAAGTCTAGTCCGGCTCGCTCTCCTTTAGCACATAGGAGCCTGCCGCATAGTCCAAATGTTGCTGGTACTGGATAAACTTACCAAGCCCAAATTATCAATAGTCTAGCCTCTCTCCCTAACTTAATTTTTAACTTTATTCGTTTTTATTTGTTGTCTTGTATACACGTATCCTTGAATGGTTAACTTCATTATTGGATATCTTTGATATTTTGATCTTCGTTAGGGAAGTAGGCAAACCAAGGCCTATAGGTAAAAGAATCAAAAAATAAAAAATTCTGCTCGCTTTAAACTAGTAATATTTGATCACTTATTTATTTTCTTAAAAAATGTAATACTTTATCTAGTTATCTCTAACAATTTTCAATAAGTTTGGACCTGGACAGATTCAACAGAAAAATGAAATCTTCTTGAAAGTCAGAATTATCAAATCAATTGCAAAGCTGTTTCAAAAAAATAAAGACCAAACACAAGTTTCGAAATCTAAGCTTCTTGCTGGAATTAATTTTCAAATAGGGTATATTATTCCAACTTAAGGTGTATTTTCAAGTAATTCTCTTACTTTATTAAGTTTCATATAAATAATTACCTTTCTAAAACACACACTCATCTTTCTTTCAAACAAATAATTCTTTACAAGATTTAAAAAAAAAAAACATATGTAGTTTTCAACTTATAAGCTTACATATCACAACGGCGATTTCCTACATTGCAAAATTCCAAAATTTATGACTTCTTCTCAAAATACGTATACACCTCTTTAATGAAATAGTAAATTTTAGATAAGACTTAGAATGTTTCATAGACTTTAAGCACCTGATTAAGCAGAATATAGATACTTCTTTCCTCGAACCAAGCCTAAACCTAAGGAGCTACGTCAGATAGATTTTTTAGGGTGCCTAACACCTACCCCTTCGAATAACAACCCTTACCCCAATCTTACCGGTTAGCAGACCATTAGGATAAAGACATTACAAATCCATAGGTACCCTAGTATACCTTAAAACATTAGGTGGCGACTCTCTTCTTTATCAACTTTAGATGCGCCATTAATTGTATTTTGTTTTGAATGGTGCAAAATAGGGTGCAACAGGGTCGTCTATAAAGTCAAACTCCGGTTAACTCTTACAACTTAAGCATCCAACCTTGGGACTAAGTGTCCCAATTCAATTACAAACTCCCCTGAAACCAAACCAACCACCCCCGTAAAACACATAACTATAATTACACATATGTAAAGTATCAAAATGGGAAATCAGGGTTAAAATAATCAAAACGACAGGTCATGTCGTTACAAGAGGGCCCCATCATTGATTTATAGAAATGCAGTATTACATCCTTGATTTCCTTTGGCTCCATCAATTGTATTCCATTCAAAGAAGTCTGCTCAAGAGTCTACTTTTTTGGGTTCCTTTCTTTCATAATTGCTGAGAAATATTTACTGTTAAGGCCTCCCAATTTTATCCAGTTAACTCTTGATTTCTGCTGAATGATAGTTTCCTCTATCAAGAACTATCTCTCCAATTGATGTAACCAAATCTTCTCCTGATCAGCCAAGGCATCAGTGTATTCTATGTGTATCTTCTCCTGAACATCATTCATAGAATTTCTTGCCCAACTAATTTTATCTATGATACCCTTGAAATCTTCTAAATTCAATTGCCTAAGAACTGCTTTTAAACTCTTCAGCTTCACCCAAATATTTTTTATTTTCTCAGTTGCTTTTTTATCATTCCATCCATCTCTAACTAATCTACTAAACTGAGAGTGTTCAGCCCATATATTGATGAATTTGAATGGCACCTTGATATTTTTATGTAGCTCCCTGATTGTTATCACCATATGGATATGGTATGAGATATATAGATCATCTCAGCAAGTAATCAGATGACTAAAGTTCATCATCCATTCATCATTCTCTATTACTTCGCCAAGTCTGCTATGTACTCCAGCTGCTCCTTGTTCTTTATTGGTCCGGGTGTAGTATTCCTCTCTTCATGGTAACACTTAAGCTTAGCTTTTGGTAGCATTCAACAATATCCTTAAGTTCTGCTATTATGACATGTGCTCTATATAGTCTATCATAAGAATACAGTACGACATTAAAATTCCCACATATTAACCGGGGAGTAGTAATTTGTGCTGCCAATATCAGTTATTGACTCCATAGAGATTTTCTTGGCTCAACTATGTTAAAACCATATACCAATGTGATATAAGAGTTCATCCTTTTTTTTTTCTCAATTATCTGATAATGTATGAATGGTGAATCAGTCTGCATTGGCGGGATATCATTAGGTTTTGCATTACGCACAACCTACATTCTACCATTTTGTCATCTCTATAATTTATTATTCTATCCCAATTAGGGGCGACCTTTGCTGCAATTTGTGGAGGCTTATTTTTCTTGACATTTATTTCAAGTAAACCTGCAATCTTTATATGTTTCTCTTTGAGGTAGTTCCTTAGTTCCTTTTGTGTGTATCTCTTAATTATTTCCCTCACATTCCAAAAGAGTCAGGTCATAGATTATGCCTTGTTCCTCCTCCAGTTTCAGGAGGTCTTGCTTTATCTATCGCAGTAACCCTCTCATGAATAGCTTGAAAATCATTTGTGATTGGCACTTCATATATTTCTTCTACTCTTCACCTAATAGTCTTTTGAAGTGCTTATTCTCCTATATTTTTCTGCTTTCTAGCCTAATGAATGTTTTCTGTATTATGCCATAAGTGTTGCATCTTTTGGACCTTCCCTTCTTTGCATTCTCCCATTCTTCTTGTTGTTGAGTATTAGCCCCTTTTTGCGCTTGTTCTGCTGGTTGTCCCTTGTGCTGCTTTACTAGTTGAGGTTGTGCATTGTTATTTTATTGTTGATCTTGCCCTTTTGGTACCAATGTTTGGACTATTTGTCTTGGCCTTCTCTTTCGGCTTGTCTTTTCATTATTTTCTCCAATCCTTGTTTGTTTGCAATCATTCCAAATAGTTAAAAATTTACTGCAGAAATCAGGTTCCCATTCAAACTCTATAGCTTGTTGAAATTATCTTCCAAAGATGTCTATCACTGTCACTCCTTTTAGTAATGCTTTTGTGATATTGACCTCAATCAAGATTCTGCGTATGACGCCCTGGTCTAATTAGTTGTACAACTATCAGCAAATAATGGGTTGCCCGTAGTGCTAGCAATTCTACTGAATACATTATATCCCCAACAATTCTTAGGTAGTTTTGGAGATTTTACCCACAGAGGGATTTCAGCCAAGATTCGACGTTAAAGTCAAAATTAGGAGTCCATTGCTTTAGGATAATTGGGCCTACTGTTGATAATGTAACGCCCTCTATATGATATGTCTTACAAGTCTCCTATACTTTAAAATTTAACCATATAATATCTCTCTTCATGTAGATAAATCTCTAGTTCAAGTACTATACTACAATTTGTGACACATATCATTTAATGTAGTTGTATCAAGGTACCTTCACAATTACATGAACTATCAGTCTCACTGATGGATCTACAGATATTTTCATATATACATATACATATATATATATATATATATATATATATATATATATATATATATATATATATATATTATACACCGTTTAACTATTTTCTAAAAATCATGCACCCATAGAGTATACTTTTCCAAAACGAATTCAAATCAAAATATTTTGAACAATATAAATCTATCTTCTCACGCGACTAAGATTGCTAAGCTTGAAAAGGACCTTCAAAGCTGGAGTATTCCAGAAGAACCTTTTAAAACTATTTACCAATTAGGTAATTTTAGCTTCATCAAGAGGCATAATATCAAGACCTCCGAGTCCACAATCGCTCCAATTTTGAAGGTCATTTTCAAGATTAGCAATCTTAGTTGCTTGAGAAGACAGATTTATATTGTTCAAAATATTTTGGTTTGAATTCATTTTGGAAAAGTATACTGTCTGGGTGCATGATTTAGTAAAATAGACTTCCCTTCACCTTCTAATGACAAAGGTAAAGTCAAGGGGGTACACTTATTTGGAGAAATCCCCAAGGTTAACTACCAGACCAACTCCTTATCCGGTTGTCCTACCGCTAGTGAAATGGAGCCTCCTCCAAAAAAACAATTCTCTTTTTATGATTAGGTGTAAAGAACCTTTTGCTACTTATCCTAAAATCCTCAAAGATTTATGGATGCATCATGATAACCAAATCAAGCGAAGTTGGTATATCAATACTTATCTCTTCGGCAAAGAGACTCTTTTAGACACCTCTGGATGATAGATATGTATAGAATAAAATGTGAAATCGAGTTCTTCAAATGGTTTGAATTATTAGGCCAATTCGACAGTCAAAAAGACTTCCATAAAAGTCCTTATAAGGAAATGGCATACCACTAATGATGAGGTTATCGAATTTCT
Source organism: Nicotiana obtusifolia (assembly GCA_002018475.1). Lineage (NCBI taxonomy): Eukaryota > Viridiplantae > Streptophyta > Magnoliopsida > Solanales > Solanaceae > Nicotiana > Nicotiana obtusifolia. Next base: position 70,680 of record MCJB01024294.1, read on the forward strand.
GCATATTAGGCAGGTCTGTGGACCCCTCAACAAAAGGCTTAAGAAAAATCCTGTCCCTTGGAAAGATGAACAGGCTAAAGCTGTTGTCCAAATCAAAAGCATGGTTCAAAACCTGCCGCGTTTAGGAATCCCTAATCCATAAGCATCTATGATTGTAAAAACCGATGCTTCTGACCTAGGTTATGGAGGAATCCTTAAAACAACGTGAGACCCCTTAGTCTCATGAAGAACTTGTTAGATTTACATCAGGAATCTGGATATTCGCTCAAAAAATTACAATACTGTTAAAAAGGAAATACTTTCTATCGTATTATGTATTACGAAATTTCAAGACGACTTAATTAATAAGGACTTCTTACTAAGAGTAGATTGCAAATCTGCAAAAGAGATTTTGCAAAAGGATGTTAAAAAGCTTGTTTCAAAATAAATATTTGCTAGATGGCAAGCTATTCTATCTAGCTTCAATTTTTAAATTGAATTTATTAAAGGCGAAGCTAATTCCCTTCCAGACTTCTTAACCAGAGAATTTTTACAGGGAAAACATGAGGCCATAGACCAGGCCTAACTCTCCTTTCAAAGGATACAAATCATAGAAGAAGGTATCTTCTTCAAATCACACATTCTCTTCCTTAAAAGACATAAACCAATTACGACTCTCTTTTCCACCTAAGCAGCAGACTCATGCACCGTCATCATGCAATGTGGTAAATACAATCATAAATAACAAATTTACAGCTCTTGCAAAGTTCCTAAAATTTAGAAGGATCCAAACTTCTAACAAATAAAGAAACAACCAGCAAAGCTCAGTCGGAGGTCTCAGAACTTCAACAAAGAAAAGCTTTGGGATGAAGAATCCGGAGTCTTTTGCTCAAGTAATAGACCCAAAGATCATCCCGAATGATCAAAATTTTCAAACAAAACCCCTTCAACCAAAGAAGAATTCCATAATATTACTACACATGTAATGCCATTGTTAGCCCTCAACAAAGAGTATGAAGGCTACAAACCAAAGGATTTAGTAAAAGCATGTTATACCAATAACAATTACCTGGATGTTGCAAATCCACTCGAAACCAGGTTTTACTTTGAAGCCATTTTGATAGATACTGATTCTATCGAAGTAGAACATGACTACGACGAAAAGAATTTGGAATTCATTCGATACTCCAGAGTAGTTCTCAGAAAATACTCTGCCCATTTAATTGGCCTGTAGATCATCTGCACACCCCATTTAAGTTATCTATGAATCACAAGCCCCAGACATATAGACAGTACGACTAACAGCCGCTCTACCTCGGATAACATTATTATTAGCCATAATTTATCTATGACCATGTCTAATTGGACCTCTGGAAAAGAGGGACGTTTATAATAGTTTTTTCGGTTGTGGTACCGATCATTGGAAAGTTTCCGAAGATTGTTGGTATCTTTCTTGTATAGTTTTGATACCTTTGTCTTTGGAAGGACTTTTCTCAGTGATACTGAATTTATAGAGTTTTTCGTTAATCTTATCAATGATATTTCCAGAGATCTCAAAGTTTTTACTAAGCTTTGGGAATTTGTCTCTAGAGAATTCTATCATCTTAAAGATTGGGTTGGATTTGGTATAATGATTTATACTGGTTTTAGAGAAAATAGGTTGAGTTTTGAATACGATCCTATCTTGGGCTTCTTCAATTTGTTTTGGGAGCACATGAAGAAGTTGATTGGAATAGTTTACTTGCTGAATGACTTTATCTATGACTTCATTGGTGGTTATGGCTCCAGGTTTTTCACTCTTTTTCTTAAAAGAAACGCCGATAATAACCACGGTTCCAACGGGGATTTTGATTCCTTCAAGAGGCGGAGTGGAGGATTCGACTATACACAAAGCTCGAATGGAGGTCCATAGTTTCATAGGATCCCTGTTTCTATGTTATTTGACTGAGATCGGAGGTTTACATCCTGATTTTATGCTAGCTTACATGAAACTTTGTCTATGAGGTTGAACTTTGTACTTCTTCCCATCCTCTGACATAAGGCCAATCTGAGAGGGTAATACAAATCTTGGAGGATATGCTTCCAGCCTGCTTTATTGAGTTTGAGGTTAGTTGGGACAAACACTTAGCCCTGATAGAATTTTCTTACTGTAATATCTATCAATTACGTTTAGGAATGCCTCCTTATCAAGCTTTATATGGGAGAAAATGTAGGACTCCTATATGTTGGAGTGAAGTTGGTGAAAGAAAATTTGTTGGTCCTGAGATTTTGCAACAAACTGAAGATAAAGTAAAACCCATCAAAGATCGTTTAAAAATTACCTTGTATAGACAAAAGTCATATGTTGATCTTAAGAAACGTGAAATTGAGCATCATGTCGGGGATGAGGTATTTTTAAAGGTTATTTAATGGATGAAGATTATGAGATTCGGTCAAAAAGGAAAACATAACCCTCGATTTAAGGGACGTTATGAAGTGCTGGAGAAACTGGCCCAGATGCATACAAACTAGCTCTTCCACTAGTGTTAGACAAGATCCACAACGTCTTCCATGTTTCTACGCTTAGAAGATACCGCTTAGATCTATCTCATGTCCTTCTTGTTGAATCTATTAAGGTCAATCTTGATTTGACATATGAAGAAGAACCTATCCAAAATCTTAGCGCGTGAGATAAAAGAGCCTAGAAATAAGAGGATACTCTTAGTGAAAGTCCTTTGGAGAAATCATTAAGTCAAGGAAGCTACTTGGGAGCGAGAAGAGGATATACCAGTTCGATATCCACATTTGTTTCAAGACTAGTATAAAGTAAATTTTGGGACAAAATTTATTTAAGGAGGAGAGAGTTGTACCACCCCAAACGTTTTAGACAAATATTTGCATTCTCAATTGACTATCTATATAATGAGGATAGATTTTACTTCGCACTTCCTAAACTAGAATTTGACGATATTTAAAAATAGCTTATTTTACATTGTGATAATATTTATAATGATGTGACATGGTTATTTTAATGTAGAACAACCTTGTTATTCCTAAGGGGGGGAGGGTGTTACAACCCATATTTGTATACGTTAGATTACGCTGTAAGATAGTCTACATAGATCCGAGAAGAGATTACCTTTCAGATAATAAGAATTTCGTCCTATTGGTCTTAAATGATGCAAGGGTGTATAAGGATGGTTAACAAGTATTAGAAGATAAACGAATTAAGGATATTGTAACTCGTATTTTCGGGTAAATCGAGAGGTGATTAACATTACCAAGAGGTCATGTTTTATGTTATTTGAATCATATAATATTCGTTTCATAAGTCTTGAAGTCAAACGAGTTATGAAACAAAAGTCGACAAAGGTTGTCGCAACTTGGGTTCATAATTGTACTTAAACATTAGGTCAAATGTTTCTAAGCTTTTCTCCCAATTTACAAGGAATTACGGGGTGATCTACCTACCAAATTAAAGATCTATGAGTCTAGTTTCCAACGCATCAAGCTTTTCATCGTACAATATCAGAATTAGGAGATATTTGCGTTTTCACGAGACTGCGCCAAGCACCTCTCTGTGGGGCCCACATAGGCGGTTTAAGACATATGGATATATATATAACGCCTCAACCCCGTTTTAAATCATTCTTTTTCAGTATATTCTGAGCTTATAACCCTAAGAACACCCTCTCAAGGTTCTCTCATGATCTAAGACCAAAACAAAGGGCAAACAACATAAATCAAGTGTCGGAAATCCCGTGGCGCTAGTAAGTTCCTATTTCCTCTTGTTGTTGCTGATTTTTGTGTTGTTCCAGCTCGTGTGGAAGGTTGTTTAAGTTGGTTGTATTCTGTAACATACTCCCTCATGTTGAAATATCAACCCCAGGTAATTTCATGTCTTCTAAAGTGATTCTTGTACTGAAAAACCCTAATTGATTGATAGCTTCGCTTCCTTGTTCTTGTTGCAGCATTGAAGGGATATTTCATGGTCAATTAAGGGCAAATTGGAGTTGTTCTTTCTGTTTAAAGGTAAGGAACCTCTTACCCTACATGTATTTGAGATTATCCAAGTTACGGCTCAGTCGTTGAAGCTATAACTTGTGAGATATACGTCGAAAAGCTTGCTAGTAATGTTGTTGGTTGTTGGACTGTTTTGGGAGGCTTAATATGATTATTGTTGATGTTGTAGGGCTGTTTGGTGATTTTGTTAACTTGTGGGAAGTAATATATATAGGGGAGGTGCTGTCTGTTTTTATCATAAAATAGGTTACAGTTGATACATAATAGTTACGACGCTTAATCGATAAAGGCAGTGTCATTTCTCTTATTGTAGACTAAGGAGTCGTGGAAGTTTCATAGCTTGAGATTGGGAAGTATATACAAGGTATGTGAGACTGTCCCTTTCCTTCTTTTGCACGACTTTGATTGTACATAATGCAATGAAAGAGCCTCCAAAGATACTCTACTCTTAGAAAGTAGTAGTACTTATATTGTTTCCCCTCTTATGGAAGGATTGATGCTGATGTTAATTCTTTGACCTTACTCCAGTCCGAAAGGTTGAAAGTGTGATTCCAATAAGTCCAGCATGCATTACCTATTTTACTCTACCGAGCCGCGCTATAGTCGGCCGGGTATGGCACTTATTGTGCAGCTATATATATGTATCTATTTTATTCTACTGAGCCGCGCTATAGTCGGCCAGGTATGGCACCTACTGTGCAACCACTGATTAGTTGGGTATGATGTTACCGAGCCTTATGATGGCCGGGATATGATATGATGATGATGAGGCCCACCGAGGCGTATATATATGATGATTTTAAACGGATATATATGTATATGCACATCACGCATTGCATGATTAGTCGCCCTCAGAGGCACCCAGATGTTACAGGGTGTATATTTTCTATCCCTATGCACATTATTGTTCTTATATTATGCTTTCCTGCCTTACATACTTAGTACCTTATTCGTACTGACGTCCTTTTATTTGTGGATGCTGAATGTCGTGCTGCAGGTCCTGATAGACTGGTAGGCGAAGCTCCCCCACCACAGTAGGCTGCTAGTTCAGCGGTTATTGGTGAGATCCCTCCTCCGGACATGCCGTGGTCTTGGTATGCATTTTTGTTATAGGCATTATGGGTATGTCGGGGCCCTGTTCCGGCAATGCTGCAACACTTATGTTCCTTTAGAGGCTCATAGACAGGTGTCAACTCATGTATAGTTGGGATTGCCTTGTCGGAAAATTTATTTTGTTGTATAGTTTTTCATGACAGCCTTGTCGGTCATGTTATATATATGTTTATGTCATTATTTGGAAGGATATGGTTATGTCATTATCATAGGATTATTGTCTGCCAATTATACTGATCTCATTGGCCCTTATAGGTAATAAGAAAGGTTAGATAAAATGTACGTTGGTACTCGACAAGTAAGGCCCGGGTGCCTATCATGGCCCTCCAGTTTGGGTCGTGACACTTTCAACAATTAGCCCGTGTACGCACTCGTCACCTCGCGTACACGGCACTCGCATATCACAGAATTTTAACAATAGTACCAAATCCTAAAGGTATTTTGCCCACACAAGGTTAGGCAAGCCAATTGCCTCAAGCCAAGCTCAATAAGTAAATAAGAATTCTTTTCCTCGACTTGCCATCTCCAAATGATCCAAATCTAGCCAAAAGCAATTACATACCATCAATATTGCTATACGAAACTAATCTAGTTAATAAAATTAATACATTAGCAAGAAATTTAGAAATTCGCCCCAAAAAAAAGTTGACCTTGGCCCACGTCTCAGAAACGGGTAAAAGTCAAAAAATATGAACACCCATTCAACCATGAGTTCGCCCATACCAAAATCACTCACATCTGATATCAAAATCTCAATCAAAACCCCAAAATTCAGTTTAAGAACCTTCCAACTTTTTTTCCAAATTTCTCAACCCAAAACCTTAATTAAATGATGAAATTAACGATGGATTAGTGGATATTAATAAACAAAAAGTGTATAATCCTTACCCAAATGTTTCCTCCGAGAAACACTCGAAATTTCGCCTCAATCCGAGCTTTCTTGGTCCAACAATGGACAATGAAATCAAACCCTCAAACTTAGTCTTTTCTGCCCAGTGCTTTCACTTATGCAGTCTTCCAGTTGCACCTACGATGCCACACCTGCGAGAATTCCATCGCAGGTGCAGATTCAACTTAAAGCCAAAATTCTGATTCTGTGTACCAGCACTCGCACCTGCGGGCCCGCCTCTGCAGAGGACCTTCTGCCCTTTCCGCTTCTGCGGTCACATCTCTGCATCTGCAGCACTCCTTTCGCACCTGCGCTCCCCAGAAGGGCCAAGCTGGTCTCGCAACTGTGGCCGCACGCTTGCTTATGCGAGTATGCACCTGCGGCCAACCCCATCGCAGGTGTGATGACACCAGAGCAGTAGTGCTTCAACAATTCTTCCAACTCTCAATTTGGTCCGTAACCACCCGAAATCCACTCAGGCCCCCTGGGACATCAACCAAATATACCAACAAGTCCTAGAACGTCATACAAACTGAGTCGATCCTTCAAATCACATCAAACAACGCAAAAAACACGAACCTCACCCAATTCAAGCTTAATGAACTTTAGAACTTCAAACTTTAACATACGATGCCGAAATCTATCAAAACACGTCCGATGGACCTCAAATTTTGCACACCGGTCACATTTGACATTACGGACCTACTTCAACTTTTGGAATCATAATCCAACCCCGATGTCAAAAAAGTCCACTGCCGGTCAAACTTTCCCAAAAATCCAACTTTCGCCATTTCAAGCCTAATTCAACTACGGACCTCCAAATCACAATTCGGACACACTCCTAAGTCCAAAATCACTCAATGGAGCTAACGGAATCGCCGAAAATCCATTTTGGAGTCGTCTTCACAAAATTTCAACTACTTTCAAATTCCTAGAACTTAAGCTTCTATTTTAGGGACTAAGTGTCCCATTTCACTCTAAAACCAAAACAAATCCTCCCGGCAAGTCACATATGCATAAAATGAAATAGAGGAAACAATAAATAGGGTATCGGGGCTAATACTCTCAAAACGACGGGCCGGGTCGTAACAGAAATTTTGCAATTTATTGAATCAGATTTTTACAACTTTAAGTTATTCACAAATAATTGTCATTTTTTAATTTGAGGTAACTAAATTAATACTTTACGCTAATGAACAACTAATAATCGATGACCTACCCCAATGATTGACCAATTTATGACTAATATACCGTTCTTAATGTTTTGATATGAAATTCTATTAGTTTACATTTATAATGAATCTATAAACTATCAGTGGGGTAGACTGTATACTATAGGTTTATTAAACAACTCCTGTGAAATTTTCAATTCGTTGGCTAAACATGAAATATTTAGAAGACTGAAATTTATATCCCCCGAGTTGTATGTTTCTAGTGGAGTCTCTTTATTTTGTTTTGGGGCCTTTTTGCACTTAAGTGTTGTCAAATGGAAAAAAACAACCAAATCATAAAAAAAAAAAACAAGACAACAAAATTAAAAAAACAGGGCAAAAAAAAACACGCTCTCTCTTAAAAAACGCTCTCTTCTCTCTCCTCTCTTCTTCGACGTGCGGCAGCCATTACTTCACGCCATTAATGGCGTCGCCGGCCACTGGCCAGCCACCTGATGGTGCTGGTCAGTCGTCCTCTTCTTTCCCGCAACCAGTTACATCAAATACTCCCGTAAATTCAAACCAAAAATATGCCGATCTTCTCCAACCAAAAAATCTGAACAACGGCGCCCAAACCCTAGCTACGGTACCCATTAAACCAATTGAATATCTTCATGGGGAACCCATTGTTCGCTGGAAGAAGGAAGAAGTAAAGCAATCCATCGTGAAACAAGGTTTGCAATTGGCCGTTCTTGGAAAATTCTCTTATGGCAAGCCGGTGCTTAATGAATTACGTAAAGTAATTCCGATTCAATGCGAATTAAAAGGTGCTTGTTCGATTGGCTTGATTGAGGATAATCACGTATTAATAAGATTGTCGTTGATGGAGGATTATATTAATCTTTTATCAAAGCCGGCTTATTATTTGAAAGTTGATGGTGTCATGTGGCAGATGAGATGCTCGAAGTGGAATCCATGGTGGACACCTGAGGAAGAAACGCCTATAGCAGTAGCATGGATTAGTTTTCTA
>MCJB01024305.1:15091-74176 GCA_002018475.1 Nicotiana obtusifolia
CAAACCCAAATCTTCCTGCCTGCTTTATTACCTCGCGGATATGGTCTTCGTGCTTTTTGATTGTTCATCTAGGTAGTTTCATGGGTTATGCCAGGTTTCTAATCCTATCAGACTGGCTATTATCAAATTATTGCCAGGTTTCTAACCTTTTATCCACCCACAAATTCTTCCTGCCTGCTTTATTACCTGGCGGATATGGTCTTCTTGCTTTTTGATAGTTCACCTAGGTAGTTTCATGGGTTATGCCAGGTTTCTAATCCTATCAGACTGGCTATTATCAAATTATTCCATGCATATAGATGTGTGCTCGTTTATATCAGGATAACTTCTTGCAGTTGCTATGTTTATACGATATGGAATGACTTCAATTTGGATATCGCCTCTATCCTAGGCGCAATTTCTCCTTTACCTCCTATATTATTCTGAAGAAGCTAAGTTGTTGAGTATCATAGACATAAGCTAAAGTTTTTCTCTAGGATTCTAGAGTAGTGGAAGGGGCATGTAAAGGAAGGTATGTCCAAGACTTCTTATGCTTTGATGGACAAATGGTAAGAGAGAGAATTCAGCTAAGGATAACGGCTGCAATTTTCGTTTTTATTCAGACCCTATGGCATCCTTTTGGATGTCCGGTAAGAGACATAATATTGGCCGTTAGATTATTGTGCCATGTCTGTAAGTACATAGTTCCTAATCATAATCAAAATATCGTGCGGTGTGGTCCAGCATGGGGTTGGTCTTAGCTGAGTTCCCGTAATTAGCCAACAACAACTAGCAGATCGTAATGCCCATATTTAATAAATGCTGTCCTTTTTGTGTAAGCTTCAGCTAAGATTTACCGATATGGTAGGATTTTGTACCAAATGCTATACAATAGTATAATATTAATAACTAGAAGTTTTACCATTCTGTCATATTGTTCTGTACCAAATTGCGTTTTGAAAATATTTTGTGGAAAAATATAGATAAAGTATTACCATCATGTAGATTTTGATGAACAATTGAACAGATAAGTCTATTACAGGTAACACAAAATCATGCTAATCTAGTAGAGTTTGATGAACAATTAAGTGAGCACAAAATCATGTCAATTGGGTAGACTTTGATGATAATTTCAAAGAAAGATAGTAAATGTAGCATAAACTCTACCAATCCGGTAGAGAATCCTTAAAGAGCAATAAGTGTGTGTGCTTGTCTGGGGTCATTTTTAAATACCTTCTATCACGGGGCCATTTGGCTTAGCCCGTCTCTTATGGGGCCATTCATGTCAATAACCCTGTCCTGATGCACCAAAAAGCTGAACCTACAATATTAGAGTGGGTAGAACACCCAAAATAGTCAGCCTAGGCTAAGATATAGAAATTAGTAGTTGCAGTGAAATTATATTTTCTATTAAATAGCGGTAAGATATGGCAGTTTTAGTGGAGAAATCATAGTTATATAACGCTAATGATGGTCATATACGGTGAATAAAAGGCTTGGGGAGACGAACAAAAACAATAAGGTTAACATCTTAATCCTTAGCTGGTTTCGGTCCTTACACCCCAGGTCTTGGTGTAACGAGTGGTAAGAATTTTCGACGATTCAGTATTTTAAGATCATAACTTGATTACTTTTATGTTGACACTCAATTTACTTTTCTTTCCACCTTTTTCTGATATTGACCTCATTAACTAATTTGGAGAACAATATTAGTATGTTTTTGTTATTTCTTAAACTTTTTGTGGTTTCTCAAATCAGACTTCAAGGTTAACAATAAATATTAACTGAAATCTGTATTAAATTTTATATGTCGAAATTTTAGTTCTCCTAAATTCGTACTGTCAAAACCACTATTTGAGCATGCGCGTATCATAGTTAATTGGATTATGCAAATACACATACATTAAGATAGAACATAGCAAAATAAAAACCACAGGTACATCACAAGTGGCACTTAAATGTCCAAGAGCGAGTTGCACCACAGAAGCCACCCCACTCTCACCCTTAACCCCCCACCTCCCTCCTCCCGCATGCGTACCCTGCCAACCGTCGCCTTAGACCTTGACTTATCGCCCTCCCTCGTCTTTACTTATTTCGTCTCATATAGTGTTTGCTTCTATTTTTTAAAAATATTTTTTGCTATCTGACCAAACATTAAAAATAAGTTAGAAAAAATTAGTTATTTTTTAAGAAAATATTTTTCTAGGAAAATATTTTCCTTCGTACCAAACACACCCTACATCATACGAGTGTGAATTTGTATTAAGGGTGGCAAACGGGAGGGTTGGATTAGATCGGATTGGAACGGGTCGAAAACAGGTAATGCAAAAACGATAAATTATTCGACCCGATCCATATTTCGTACTTGAGAATTTTTAGTCTCCCAAACTTGAGGAACTCCCAATTTGAGACTTTACAAATATAAATGCTTAACCCATTAGTTATCTATTGGTTATCCATTTTCTAAATGGACAATATGGTTGTTATCCATATTCAACCTGTTTTTAAGAAGTTCATTATCCAACTCATTTCTTAATGGTTAATATGGGTAGATAACTGTTTTCTTTTATCAATTTTGCCACCACCCATCTGTATAAACAGTCAAATTAGATGACTTTAATTTAGTTGGAAACAAATTGGGAAAGTGATTTTTATATAGATCTGAAATGCTCGTGTACAGTAGGGGGCCAACAATGTATTTTCAGGTTATTATTTTTGGAGATAAATATATACATATATACTTTATTCGTTCGAGAATAATGAAAACGACACTACAATTAAGCCTACAACATGCCGGGTTCAAGTTATTTGACAAATTCTACAAATTATATGTTGCATTGGGGTAGATTGATATGCCAATCTCGGAGTGACTCGTGCATATGAATAGCACAGTTAACTCTATTGACTGTATGTTATGTTTTGGTGCTCAAAACAAACTATAGACAAAAGCATTTATATTGACATGGGAGAACGAACACGGCGATTTTCGTATCTGTGCAAAATAGACAACCATATCAAAAGATCGATATGTACATATTCTTGTGTGTAATAGGATTCATTTATCTACAATATGTGCAAAGGACATAAAATTATAAACACGTTCAAATATTATTATCATGACCTAAAATTTAACCAAAGGCCATGATGCGCTTAACCTGCTCGCTAGTCAAGCCAATGGTATGAGTGTAAAATTTCGATACTCAGTAAGTATCAAGTCTAGGCTTGAAGAAATAGTAGCGAGGGGTCGACATCGATACTTACTAACAATCCAACAATTAGGTGAAAACATAAATAAGATACGAAATAAAGCATGACTTCATATAAATAAGTACGAAATCCCAAAACACACTTAATATGAAGTTTGGGAATGATATACAGGTAAAGGAGATCAAATAAGGTATAAACACCTTAATACTCATATAAAGACATGATACATGTTAACAAAATTTATATAAAACCGTTGCATGAGTCAAAGTATACATATGCATGCTTAGGATCCTTTGTTAATACCTCACAACACAAATCCGCGTGCTTGAACAAGTCATGTGTCCAAACCAAGCACCAAAAATCCGGATGCCAAGACTCACAGGGCCTAAAGTAACATGGGTAATCACCTGACTCCGGAGGGATGGATCCATATCCAAGCGTTTATTATTTTACAGTATCATTATCCAATAATCAATATTTGTTCATAGTGTCTATAGTGCCAAAATTCTCAACTTTTTCCAACAATCAGCTCTTCACTTATGCATATGCGCAAGAAACAAAATAATAAAGAAGCACTTACATAACAATAAGGATGCATATAAAAGCTCATGTGACTAAAAGTTGACTATGGCTAATCACGTAATTCAATTTATCAAAACAGCTCAATAAGCTATTTCAACATGCATAAGTCTCATCATATTATTTAACATAAGTAAATTAAGCCATATAAACACCAAATTATATAGCAACTAAGATAAGAGTATGACTACAGATAAATAATAAAGCTCAACGTGGCAACATAATCCTTTATGCCCAATTTGACAAGTCATAACTTTAAGCATGCTTCAAAATCATAATTTTGAATCATCGCGTAGTCATAGAATCAATTAAAACATGGATAATAACTTCACATAATCCAAATAAGACATAACTTAAGTCAACACTATAGATACGGTCATAACCTATCTACACTTATACGCTCGTCACCTTGCATATACGTGGCTCGTAAATCGAGCAACAAGTAGCAAATATATCAACTATGGGGAGAATTTCTTCTTACAAGGATAGCCAAAAGACTTACCTCTACTTGGTAAGCTTCAACCTTTCAAAATAGTTTTTTCCTCTCAAATCCACCTCCAAACAACTCAAATCTAGTAAAATATAACTTAATAATGTCAAACAAAGCTATAGGAATCAATTCCAAACATTAAAGTTTTTATTTTTAATCAAATTCTCAAAAGTAAATAAAGATCAACTTGGGCCCACATGGTCAAAACCCGATTCAATAGGTATATACTGACTACCTATAAACTCATGAGTCCAAATATATGATTAGATTTTAAAATCGAGTCTGAATTGACCATCAAATCTCAAAAATACACCCTTTTAAGTCATAACAAAATCCCAAATTTTTACACTTTAATTCCTTGTTTTAGGGGTTAGAAATAGCAGCAGATATATCGCTTTCTGTTTCCGCTCTATCTGCAAAGGCGAAATCCCTGTAAAGGGAACCCTGACCCCGAGAAGACTGTACTCATGTGCAACTAATTCAATAGGACCAGTTATGAACCCAAAAGCGGATAGTAGTACTCAAACTCAAGGACCGGAAGCTCTCACAACGTCAAGGCAAAGAATAATTCCTATTGGAAGAAATGCGTTGATGATCAGAGCTAAAAGAATGGGAGAGAATGAAATAGTTCATGTAGTTTCGTGAAATGTATTCACAAATGTGTATAAATTATTTACCCTCTTTCCTTGTATCAAAATCGGCATCTCCAAGTCTAGGGTTCAAAATATGAAAGAATAGAAATTTTTTTGAAATAACAACTTAAATAGTCTACCCAGGTATACCTTTTGCTATTACAGTCCAAAGCTTTGGGATCGCGAAGCACACAATGCTGCTGCTAAAAAATTACTCAATGCGATCGCGTGTGAAACCCTGCAATCACGAAAGCCAAACAGTCCACCCCTACGTGAACGCGAGCTCCCCTTCACGAATGCGAACGCCAACACCCCCAGCGAGGTTCCGCCTCTACGCGAAGGCGGGAATACCCACAGGAATGCGAAGACAAACCTCCCACTTGACTCAACACTCTACGATGGCGTACCACCTATCGCGAACGCAATGAGCACAAACCTCACCTGCCAGACCCCCTTCTTCGCGATTGCTAGACTCAGCCTTGCGATCGCGAAGCACTACCCTGTACCAGCAAATCCACAACTGCTACACATAGGAAAATGGTTCGAATCACACTCGAGCCCCCTAGGACCCCGTCCATTCACTCCAACAAGTCCATATACTTCCTAAAAATTTGTCCCAAGGCTCGAAACATCAAAAGCAATAACAAAATCAGGAATCAAAGATCAAAATCCTTCTCTTAGCTTTCAAACATTCAAGCTTCGCCAAACGCGTCCGAATCACACTTAGACATTCCTGATAATAGCTAAGTTTTGCAACAAGTTCCAAAAAACTAAATGAACCTATCCTTAGTCCCGAAACACCAATCGAAATCTTGTAACATCAAAATCAACTATCGGTCAAACTTATGAATATTTCAATTCTTCACATTGTCATTTTTCGGCAAATAGAGTCAAATCCTTCTAGGAAGCTCCAAATCCAAGTCCGAACATACGTCCCAGTCTAAAATTACCATACAAACCTATTGCAACCATCAAATCACAAATCCGAGGTCATCTACACAAAAGTCAAACCTTGGTCAATTCTAGAAGCTTGAGCTTCCAAAATAAAACTAAGTGTTCTAATTCACTCTCAAACCTTCCCTGAACCAAATCAACTATCCCTGCAAGTTATAAAACAACAAACAAATATGTAGAAAGCATTAAATACGGGAGTGAGGCTCAAATACACAAAACGGCCTGCCGGGTCCTTATATTCTCCTTCTCTTAAACAAATTCATCCTCTAATGGGTTTATAGTCGTACTAGGAATGCCAAAAAAGAGGATATCTGCTCCGCATTTCATGCTCGGTCTTCCAAGTTACTTCCTCGATTAGTTGACCCCTCCACTGAACCTTCACTGGTGCAATATCTCTCGATCTCAACTTCGAACCCGCCTATCCAAAATGGCCACCGACTCTTCTTCATAAGCCAAATTCTCATCCATTGCGCCGAACTAAAATCTAACACATGTGACTTATCTTCATGATACTTCCGAAGTATGGAAAACATGAAATACCAGATGAACTCCGATAAGCTGGGTGGCAAAGAAAGCATGTAAGCCACTTCACCAGCTCTCTCCAAAACCTCAAATGGACTAATATATTGAGGGCTTAACTTGCCCTTCTTTCCAAATCTCATTACGCCATTCATAGGTGAAACTCGAATAAGAACCTTATTACCCTCCATGAAATCAATTTGGCTGGATTATGCTGTACGAAGCCGCCCTTGAATCAACTTCACCTTCTCCAAGTCATCACGAACCAAATCTGTGCCTAACAACCTAACTTCACCAGGCTCAAACCAACCAACCAGATAACGATATCACCTCCCATATAAGACTTCATATGGAGAAATCTGGATACTAGAATAGTAGCGTTATTGTAGGCAAACTCCGCCAACGGACAAAAACTAGTCTTACTGGCCTCCAAAATCAATAACACGGGCTCTTAACATATTCTCAAGGCTCTGAATGGTCTGCTCAGACTGCTCATCTGTCTGAGGGTGAATGCAGTGCTCAGCTCCACCTGCATGCCCAACTCTCGTTGACCAGCTCTCCAAAAGTGCGAGGTAAACTGAGTGTCCCAATCCAAGGTGATAGAAACATGCACACCATGCAAAAAGACAATCTCTCTGATGTAGATCTAGGCCAACTTCTCTAAAGTGTAAGAAGTCATGACCGGAATAAAATGCACATACTTGGTCAATCTTCCATAATGACCTACACATCATCAAACTTCCTCAAGGTCTGTGGCAATCCTACCACGAAATCCATAATGATGTGCTCCCACTTTCACTCGGGTATATCTAACCTCTTAAGCAAACCACCTAGTTTCTGATGCTCATACTTGACCTGATGACAATTCAAACACCATGAAACATGTCCAACAATGTCCTTCTTCATCTTCTGCCACCAATAATGCTGCTTCAAGTCATGATACGTCTTCGTATCACCTGGATGAATAGAATACCGTGAATATGAGTCTCCTCAAGAATCAACTCCCTCAAACTATCCACATTAGGAACACAAATCCGACCCTAAAGTCGCAATACGCTATCATCAACAATGACCACCTCGTTAGCACCACCTCACAACACCATATATTTAAGGACAAAAAAATGAGGATCATCATACTGGTGAGTCTTAATGCGCTTAAACAAGGATGACTGCGCAACAAAACAAGCAAAAATTCTCCTAGACTCAGAAATATCAACAAAGCCTGAATATCCGTAGCTAAAGACCTCTCCATAGCTGAAATAAACACCAAACTCCCCATACTCTTCGCTTTCCTACTCGAGGCATCTACTACCATATTCTCCTTACCCAAAGATAGTGATATCTTAATCCTTCAATAACTCCAACCACCTCTGCTGCCACAAATTCAAATCCTTTTGCTTGAACAAATACTGTAGACTCTGATGATCAATGTAAACCTCACACGACATGCCATATAAGTAATGCCTCCAGATTTTGAGCGCGTGCACAATAGCTGCTAACTCCAAATTATGTGTAGGATAGTTCTTCTTATGGGGATTCAACTAGCGCGATGCATAGACAATCACCCTACTGTCCTGCATCAATACACAACCAAGGCCAACGCACGAAGCATCACAATAGACAGTAGGCAATACCAAAACTGAAGATGTGGTAAAAGTAGTCTTGAGTTTTTGAAAGCTCTCTTCACTCGTTAGATCATCTAAACAGAGCACCCTTCTAAGTCAACTTGGTCAATGGAGCTACAATAGATGAAAACCTTCCACAAAGCGATGATAGTAGCCAACCAAAGCCAAGAAACTCCTAATTCTGTAGTTGTAAAAAGTTTGAACCAACTCTGAACTACCTTAATCTTCTTTGAATCCACCTTGATCCTATCACTAGACACCATGTGGCCAAAAAATGCCACCGAGCCCAACCAAAACTTGCACTTGGAGAAATTAGCATACAACTTCTTCTTCCTCAGAATCTGAAGCATAATCCTCATGTCACTAGACTTGCTCATGACTCATGAGACCTAAGTACAGACGTCTCCGTACCGATTCGCAAGACTCTACTAGATTTGCTCATGAATCGTGAGACCTAAGCAACCTAGTGCTATGATACCAAGTATTACGACCAAATTTCCACCATAGAACATGATGGCTCCCAACGCTGCTATTAGGCAATCCAACAATAAATTAACACAATGATCGCTGGTTCATAACACATTTTAAAATAATGGTGAAATAAACAAGCGATATTGCTCTGCTTTTACAATAAAATACTGACATTATCTTCAATGTTTGAACATTATCGAAATATAAACTCGAATGTCATAATAGAAATACAACCGAGAACAATAGTCTAAATCCCTAAAATCCAATTTCAAAAGTGCATGAAAATCTACTGGAATATACAATACTAATACAACAACTATCTGGAATAGAAAATAGAGAGAATATAGTAAATGAATAGGAAGGAAATTTCGTTTGTTGCGGATCGTAACATAGAAAGCAGTTCACCACAAGGTCTCCTCAACAACTGCCTCTACGCGCCTATATGACCACCAAATGTACTTGTCTCAGTAACTGCATAATTAGTGCAGAAGTGTAGTATGTGTATGTAAAACAACGCGTACCCAGTAAGTATCTAGTCTAACCTCGATGAAGTAATGGCGAGGGGTCGACATCGACACTTACTAGTGATCTAGTAATCAAAGTACGATAAAATTATACATGTATGAAGCATAACAAATAGCAAAAAAACAGATATATGTCTATAACATGATCCTCAACAGAAGAATAAATACGAAATCCTCAAATACCGAATACTACCTCGAGTGGAATATAAATGAACAATATCTGGTGCAAACGTCAAATCCGGGTTAAGATACTCATATATGTGTTGACTACCTATCGAATTATTATGCACGATTCTGCCGAGACGAACGGCTCGATCCCATAAAAGTGTTTCATAGTACGGCTGAGGCAAACGACCCGATCCCATAAGACTGCTCGTCCATAGCCCAAATGCCTCTCCTGCGCTGGAACCAATACCAAACTCCCAATCATGAATAGAATAATCCTCATCATGAAGAATTCACCATCCCGACACATAGGACAATACCCTACCATTCTACACCAACACCTCACAAAGATCGACACATGAAGGATCACAAAACACTGTGTATAGCCCTGAACCCGTGGGCAACACCAACACTGGCTAAAATGATTGAACACCCCTTCACAAGATGCTGATAGTAGTCCGCACTAATACGTAGGGAAACCATCCCCCAACACATTAGCATCACTATGACTCGTCAGTGCCCAACTGATATCGAGTGCTCGACATCGTGTACAAATGAGTAGGAAGGAACTGAAGATATAGACTTCTAGCCGAAATAAAGTCGCACGATGAGGAATCAAGAAAGGGTAGTTCTCCCAATAGTCCTATAGCCTCTCGAAGATAAGTACAGACGTCTCCCTACCGATCCGTAAAACTCTACTAGACTTGCTCATGACTCGTGATACCTAAGCAACCTAGTGCTCTGATACCAAGTGTAGCGACCAAATTCCCACCATAGGACGTGATGGCGCCCAAAGCTGCCGTTAGGCAATCCAACAATAAATCAACACGATGATCGGTGGTTCATAACACATTTTAAAACAATGGTGAAATAAATAAGCAGAATTACTCTGCTTTTATAGTAAATTACTGACATTATCTTCAATGTTTGAACATGAACGAAATATAAATCCAAATGTCATAATAGAAATACAACCGAGAACAATAGTCTAAATCCCCAGAACCCGATGTTACAAGTGCATGAGCATTTACCGGAATATATAATACTATTACAACAACTATCTGGAATAGAAAATAGAGAGAATATAGTAAATGAATAGGAAGGGGACTTCGTGTGCTACGGATAATAACATAGAACGAAGCTCACCACAAGGTCTCCTCAGCAGCTGCGGCTATGCGCCTGTATGACCACTAAACATACCTGTCTCAGTACTTGCACAATTAGTGCAGAAGTATCTAGTCTAACATCGAAGAAGTAGTGGCGAGGGGTCGACATCGACACTTACTAGTGGTCCATTAATCAAAGTATGAGAAAAGTAGACAGGTATGAAGCATAGCAAGTAGCAGTGAAAACAAATATATGTCTAAAACATGATTCCCAACATAAGAAAAAATACGAAATCCTCAAATACCGAATACTATCTTGAGGGGAATATAAATGACCAATACTAGGTGCAAATGTCAAATCCGAGTCAGGATACTCATATATGCGTTGGCTACTTATCAAAATATTGCACACAATTCTACGATTCTGCCGATGCGAACGACCCGATCCCATAAGAGTATTTCATAAAACTGCCGAGGCAAACAGTCTGATCCTATAAGAATGGTGTTACATGATACTGCCGAGGTCGTATGGCCCGATCTATTGATGCATCTCATACTACCAAAGGACGGACAACTCAATCCATAAATGTATCTCATAATCCTACCGAGGCGAGCTGCCCACTCCCATAAGAGTAATGCTGAGGCGATTAACCTGATCCCATAAGAATAGTAAAATGTTCGACAGGTCATTAGTCCAACTCGCGAATATACGTGCAATTTTAGAAATTAAGTAATCTCAAGACAAATAAGTACAACAAGAGAGTGACTCCGTAAGAGAAGGTATAATTTCTGCGGCTAATCAAGTAGCAGGCCAAGTCTCTAAAATAGCGAAGCTCGACACTCTATGCAAGTCTAGTCACATGCTAAATTGGTAAGAATAACTCAAGTAATATAGTTAAAGCATGGTGTTAGTTCTAAGTCTACCCGGACATAATCAAGAATCTAGCATATGCACGGGTGCTCGTCTCCTCGTTCGTATGTAGCTCCCATGACACATAGCATGTAGCAAATATAGCACCTACGTGGATAAGTTCCCTTTTACAAGGTTAGACAAGAGACTTAGTTCGCTCCAAAATCCGATAACGGACTTCAACACCGCTCTAACACCTCAACCAATGTCGAACAATTAAAACAAGCCAAAGAACATGCAAACCAATATAAACATACTCAAGAACCCATAATTTATCAATTAAAAATAATTTCCAACCTCGCACGAAATGTCAACAAAAGTCAACTCTTGGCCCACGCTCCAGGATTCTGAAAAT
The DNA here is from genome assembly GCA_002018475.1 of Nicotiana obtusifolia. Lineage (NCBI taxonomy): Eukaryota > Viridiplantae > Streptophyta > Magnoliopsida > Solanales > Solanaceae > Nicotiana > Nicotiana obtusifolia. The sequence goes on from MCJB01024305.1 coordinate 26,608, forward strand.
TTTCAAAAAATAAATATCACCCATACCTTATATAATCTATATATTCATAAAATCATCTAATTTCGTCTAGTATTTTATCTTCAAATCAAGGATTTACCATTTCTCAACTTTGGGGCTCAAAACTCTAATTTCTACAAATATGGATAAAACCGATAACCAACGGAAATAATCATGGTAAAATATTATAAAGGTTAGATATTTACTCCCTTTCGTAAACAAGAAAAATGCTGCAAAAATCACCTCAAATCGAGCTCTAGAACTCAAAATATGCTCAAAAGACAAATGCTCGGTTTGCCAATTTAAAATGCTGCCAAGGTAATTTTTGTTCATCGCCTTCGTGGGACACCTTCGCGTTCACAAAGAGAAAATTTTCTCCTTGACCAGTCAACCCAAATTTCCTTCTTTGCGTGCGCTGGACCTTTCTCACGTTTGCGAAGAGCAAAAGTTTGCACCAGAAACCAACAATCTTTCCCTACACGAAAAATGGGCATAACTCTCTAACACGACCTTGGAATTCGGCGATTCTTATTGCTCCGGTTCCAAAATCACGATACTAATCTTATTGTTCAATCAAAACATAATTTATATTTTATTTTCTCAATATGGTACCCTTTATGCCTAAAGATATGATGCCGAAATATCAAATAAGAGCGCAAAAACAACCCAAGCCCATCAGAAACTCATCGGAATTCAACAACTTGCCGAAAAGTACAAAATCATCATATAAACTTGTTAAAACTTTTGACGAGCTCGTTAAGTCCACTATTTAACTGTGTCAACGCAAGTTCTTAAACTTAACTATTATGCAACTCAAGTGTCCGACTCTTAAACACTTCGGAATGTAACCAAATTTCGCACACAAGTCCAATATAACAATACGAACCTGCCCCAACGCTTGGAATACCAAATGAGATTCGATATCAGCAAAGTTAAATCTGAGTCAAACTTAGTCAATTCCAACACCTTCAAAATGCTAACTTTTGACAATTACCCTCAAAATCATAGAGGAACCTCAGAAATCAAATTCGGGCATACCTCGAAGTCCAAAGTCACCATACAGATCTATTGGAATCATCAAAACTCCGATTTGAGATCATTTACTCAGAAGTCAGACCTTAGCCAACTCTTCCAACTTAAAGCTTCCAAATTGAGAACCACTCTTCCAAATCAATCCCGAACTTCTCGTACATCGAAACCAACCATATACGCAAGTCATAATGCATCATATAAAGCTACTCAAAGTCTCAAACCGTCGAATGGAATGTTGAAGCTCAATAACGACAGGTCGAATCGTTACACCTCAAATGCTGCTTGTGCTCCCCTCTACTGCGGGAATAGACAAAGATATCATCAATGAATACAATGACAAATGAATCCAAATAAGGCTGGAAGATGCTGTTCATCAGGTGCATGAAAGCTGTTGGGGCGTTAGTCAAACCAAATGACATCACCAAAAACTCATAATACCTATAACGAGTCCTGAAAGTTGTTTTAAGGATGTCTGAATCCCTAACATCAACTAATGATAGCCCGATCTCAAGTCAATCTTCGAGAACACCTTGACGCCCTGCAACTAATCAAACAAATCATCAATACGAGGCAATAGATACTTATTCTTGATAATGGCCTTGCTCAACTGCCTATAATGAATATACACCCTCATGGAAACATCTTTCTTCTTCACAAACAATGCGGGCGTACCCTAAAGAGAAACATTTGGCCTGATGAATCCCTTATCCAACAACTCCTACAACTGCTCCTTCAATTTCTTCAACTCAGATGGAGCCATGCGACATGGTGGAATCTATACGGACTGAGTGACCAACCCCAAATCAATACCAATATCAATATTCCTATCGAGTGGCATGCTTGGTAGCTCTGCAAGAAACACATCTAGGAACTTCCTCACTACTGCGATTGAATCAACAGTATGAGTCTCAGTACTATCATCTCTAACAAAGGCCAGATACGCTAAACACCCCTACTCAACCATCTATTGAGCCTTCAGAAATGAAATCACCCTATTAGGAGTATGACCAAGAGATCCATTCAAACCTTGGTAGTTTGGGCATAGCTAATATTACAGTCTTAGCATGACAATCAAGAATAACATGATATAAGGATAGCCAAGTCACACCCAAAAGTACCTGAAAATCTACCATATTAAGCAATAGAAGATCAACCCTAGGCTCATAAATCCCAATAGTAACCACACAAGACTGATATACACGATCCACCATAATAGAATTACCAACAGGCGTAGATACATGAGCACGAATATCAAGAGAACCATGAGGCATATCCAACTAAGGAGAAAAGTATGATGATACATATGAATAAGTAGACCCTAGATCAAATAACACAGAATCATATCTATGACAGACTGAAACCATACCTGTGATTATTGCATTTGAGGCCACCGCCTCGTGTCTACCTGAAAAAGCATAACAATGGGCTTGACTGCCACTGGGCGAGCCTCCACCAACCTGACCTTCTCCTCTAGGGCGACCTCTCACTACATGCCTGCCCCCTCTAGCTGACTGGGCAGGGGTGATGCAACTGGTACGAGAACCACTAACTAGGAACTATGATCAGCTGTGCCTCTACCAAGCCTAGGGAAATACTTCTTCACGTGGCTGATTTCTCCACACTCATAACAACTCCTAGTTGAATGAGGCTGCTGAGACTGATACTGCGCCTAATGACTCGAATACCCACTAGAGGAATCCTGAACAGACGAAGCATGGTATGAACTCGCTGGAAGAGCAGTAAAAGATGAAAGAACTGGAGTATTGAAAGAAGGTCGAGCGACTGCATCATGGGCTCCTTGTTTTGTAGAATAAGCTGGCCTACCATGATGGCCTCTACCAAACTGACCCCTACCTTCAGATGAAGTACCACTAAAACTACTAGAACGGCGAGGCCTCTTGTCCCTCACCGTAGCCTATCTCCCCTGACTGCGAATACGCTCGATCCTCCGAGCCCAATCTCTAACTCTTGAGCCATAGCAACCCTAATGCCATAAATCAAGCCCTGAATGAACTACCACTTTCTCTGCCTCGGCGGGGATCAAGAAAGAATCATGATGAGACAACTCTGTGAATCTCGCCTCATACTCGATCACAGACATACGATCCTGCTGAAGATACTCGAACTGACCTCTCAAATCATCCCTTCTGGTGAGCGGGATGTACCTCTCAAGACACAAGTGTGAAAACTAGGTCCAAGTAAGAGGAGATGAATCAGTTGGCCTGCCCAACTCATAAGTCTGCCATCATCTCTTAGCAGCTCCCCTCGGCTGAAATATAGTGAAGTCCACTCCATTAGACTCTGCAAGACCCAAATTGCTAAGATTTCGATGAGATCAATCTAGAAAATCCTGGGCATCCTCTGAAGCATCACCATCAAAGTAAGGAGGATGTAATCTCTGAAACCTCAATAGTATCTTCTGCTCCTCACAAACATGGCAGGTATAATCTCAGGTCTAGATGCTTAATAGGCTACTCCGGAGTATGAATAATAAGGGTTTGAGCTCCCCTCCAACTTGATATGTAATCGGGGCTACTAGAACCCCTCCATCCTGGTCAGTGTATCAATAAAGCTGACCATCTTGGCCATGGCCTCCTGAATATTGGTGCAACAACAAAACTATCTGGATGCTGAGAAGGTACTAGAGACTCAACATGCTCATCTATAATCTGGTTAGGGGGTCCGCTACAACTACCCTGGTGGGGCCACGGGTTCCTGTGGGTGCTCCACTCCTAGGTATGACTGTGTGACCTTTGGTGGGAGCCTTGGCCCTACCTTAACCGTTGCCTCTCTTGGCTACAGCCGGTGGTGCCGCCTCTCCATCACCCCCTGCTGTTGCTGAAGTGTGCGTTCTCACCATCTATGAGAGGATAAAATATAAACATTTAGACTCAGACGATAATCAACGCAGGATGTGGAATCAAGAAAAGGAAAGTTCCCTAAAACCCTATAGCCTCTTGTAGATAGATACTCACGTCTCTGTATTAATCCACAAGACTCTACTAGGCCTGCTCGTGACTTGTGAAACCCTTAGAATCTAGAACTCTAATACAAACTTGTCACGATCCAAAATTTCACCAAAGGCCGTGATATCGTCTAACCCCACTCGCTAGGCAAGCCAAAACTCAATCATCATTTATGAAAATAGACTATTAAGTCTTTAATAGAGTTATATATATATATATATATGAGACGTGGTCTAAACATGACCACAATTGTCTATGATGCCCGGTGTTTCAACGTCACGAGTATCTAAAAATAAAAAAGAGTATCAACTGAACAACAAAATCAGTTAAAAAAAGGGAAATGATAGACATAAGTAGACAAGAAGGTAGGAGGACTCCATGTGCTGCGAATCGGATCAAGCAAAACAGCTCACTACGAAGTCTCCACAAAGATCTCCTACTCCGCTGGGAGAATACCACTAATACCAGCCTCAGAACCTACATAAAATGTGCAGAAGTGTAGTATGAGTATAAAATTATGGTGCTCAGTAAGTATCAAGTCTAGCTTCGAAGAATTAGTGGCGAGGGGTCGATATCTGCACTTACTAACAGTCCAATAATTAGGTGAAAGAATAAATAAGATTTGAAATACAGCATAGCATCATCAAATGAGTAAGAAAACTCAAAACGCAGTTTATACGAAGTATAGGTATGCTTTACCGATAGAGGAGATCAAATAAGGTGTCAATACCTCAATCCTCATATAAAGACATGATATATGTCAACAACATTTATATAAAACTCTTGCATGATTCAAAGTATGCATATGCCTGCTTAGGATCCTTTTTTAATAATTCACAACATAAATCCATGTGCCTGACACAGACCACGTGTCCAAACCAAGCACCAAAAACCGAGTGTCTACGCTCATAAGGCCCAAAATAACATGGGTAATCACTGACTCCGGAGGTACGGATCCATATCCATGTGTTGATCATATTACAATCAATAATCATTATCCAATAATCAATATTGGCTCATAGTGTCCGTAGTGCCAAAATCTTCAACTTTCCACAATAGTCAACTCTCTACTCATGCATGTGTAAGAAACAAATAATAAAGAAGCACCAAACAAAATAATAAAGATGTGGATAAAAGTTCAGATGGCTAAAAAATGGCTATGGCTGATTATGTAATTTAATTTATCATAACGGCTCAACAGGCTATTTCAACATGCATAAGTCTAATCATATTATTTGACATGAGTAAAAATTAAGCCATATAACCACCAAATCATGGAGAATTATGATAAGCATATGACTATGGATAAATAATAAAGCTCAGCATGGCAACAAAATGCTTTATGCCCAAGTTGACAAGTCATAACCTTAAACATACTTCAAAATAACAATTATAAATCATCACGTAGTTATAGAATCAATTGAAACATGAAAAATAACTTCACATAATCTAAACAAGACATAACTCAAGTCAACACTACTGGATACAGTCATAACCTAGCTACGCATATACGCTCGTCACCTCGCATATACGTGGCTCTTAAACCAAGCAACAAGTAGCAAATAGATCACATATGGGAAGAATTGCCTCTTACAAGGACAGACAAAAGACTCACCTCCACCTAGAAAGCTTCAACCTTCCAAAATAGCTTTTCCCCTAATATCCACCCACAACGTCTCGAATCTAGTCAAATATAACTCAATAACGTCAAACAAAGCGATGTGAATCAATTCCAAACAATAAAGCTTCAATCTTTAATCAAATCTTCAAAAGTCAACAAAAGTCAATTAGGGCCTGTTGCACCCTATTTTGCACTAGTCAAAATAAGATTCAACCTGTGGTTTCTCTGTTGTTGATGAAAGAGAGTCGCCACCTAATATTTAAAGATATACTAGGGTACCTATTTAATTACTAAATATCATATTCTTTATTAGTCTGCTAATCGATGAGATTATGGGCAAGGGTTCTTGTTCTTCTAAGGGGAAGGTGTTAGGCAACCCTTAAAATCTACCTGAGTTAGCTCTATAGGATTTAGACTAGATTTAGGACTAATTGTTTGTACTATGCTTAACTAGTGTTTAAAGAGTGTAGCTTACCATATGTTTCAGGGATGGATTTAAAGAAGAGTCTTAGGAAAATAATGTTAGTATATATATGCTTGAAAAGAGCTTAAAAGTATATATGATGTTTGTATGAAAAAAATGTAAAAGAGAAGCTAAGTTAAAACACTTTGTTTCCTAAAGAATGAAAGTTCATATTACTCCAATGAGGTGAAGGCGTTATGAAAATAAGCCTAAGATATACCTTGGTTTTAAATATTAGACTTGAAGAAAACCGTTTGAGAGTCCTTGTTTGAGGTAGGAGCACTTTGATTTTAGAGAAGAGTCGATTCTCTTTTTTAGAAAAGTTAAACTCGTGATTCAGTTCTGGTTTTTCCTTTCTAAAGAGGGACTGTCGCCTTTTGTTAGGCCTTTGAGCTTCAATATCTTTAAGAAAGAGTTAGCAAGCATAATGAATATAATAGCTTATGTTAGCAGATGTGGGATGAGTTACTAACTAATGCTTCTTTTAATCCTGAGTTCTTTAAGGCTTGCCTAGTTACTTTTATACGAATTAAAAGATAATATAAAGCATTCAATCCAATTAATACTTGTTATATATATATGTGAGATAAAATGACAAAAACAAAGTAAAGAATAACAACATAGTGCAATCATAGAATAACAAAAACAGTAAATACAGGAGCGAAGGAAAAGAAATGACTTTGGTGTTTGGGCTTCAAAGATGCAGGCCTAGCAGTAAGAGGGAAATAGCTGACTCTGGACTCCCAGGATATAGCAACGATGGATTTGGGTCTGAGTTCTTTTAAGAACTCAGTAGGCCCAAGCCATTGAACATGTTGTAAAAAAAGAGAGAAAGTCATTAGAAAAACAGTACTATATACACGCCCATATATATGAAATTTACAAGCAAAGGATAAAGGAAAGATCACTGCCAGTATTTGAACACTAAGAAAGTCACACTAATATGAAGGTTATGTATAGTAAATGATCCATATTGAACACCCGTCGTTGTCATTAGACACCAAACCCAAAGAGAAAAACAAGTATCAATGAATCAAGGGCTAAGGAGAGAATTCAACTCAAGGTCAATGTCTCCTTTGAATCCCCCGACATTTCAAAGTTCCCAAGGGCCTCAAGGCCCAAGGTGATGCTTGTGCCGAGGAGAGCAGCCCAACCTAGAGTTAAACTTTACTCCCAAATGCCCTTAACCACTAACAACTTATTTTCACTACAGATTTGAGTGCCAATGAGGCTCTTTCAATGTAAACCAACTATTATAACATTCCCTACCATAGAAGCATGCCCTTTCTTACAGAATAACATGGGAAGCACATAGAAACAGTTTATTCTTCATGACTATGTTTCCAGTATTAAGTGAATGAAACACATATTGAACAGGTTTAAAAGTCGAGTTTCTAAGCAGATAGGAAGACATGAACACTTATACTATTGTTGCTAAAGAACCAAACAACTGGAGTCACACATCTCACAGATAGATAACACACATAGCTTAGAGCTGCAATAACTTAGGGATACAGATGCTATTTCCCTAATAGATTGATTACAAATTAGTTTAACATCAGATATTGTCATTAGCACACACATAGATTAACAATACTACTTGGAACCTTTTGAAAACGTCAGTAAAGGTTCAAACAATGACATAGGCAGGTTATTCTACTCAATCAGTAACAATAAAAGGTTTCTCCAAGACCAGATTCAATCCAGATTAATAGAGGAAAGAGAGAACCGAGTGCAATTTCAAAACAATGTTCAAAAGTATGAAGTCATGGGAGATAAACAAAGATTTATGCGAGACTTTCATTCATCTACACGTATAGGAATTTCAACCAAAGTTATGACCTCAAAATATAGGATACGAACTATTACAAAATCGGCTTGTTAGTATCATTAAGGGTTTAAGAATAGGGGAAACATCATACTAAACATGCTTAACCCATTTGTTCAGACTAAAGCTAATATCCAGACACGGTGGTGTTATATTAAAGTTAACAAAATAATTAGCATTGAACTACAGCAGACACAGCTACAATCTAATATATAAGAGGTAGGCTGATCATAACAATATATATGCAGAATGATCACTGATATTCACAAAAGTTCGTCCTAATAAGACTGTCATACTTAGAGATACAACTGACAATTAAACATGGATATGAAGCTTTCATAGTGATGATTCAGAGAATGCTTAAAAGTTAACAAGCACTTAGATAAAGAAGGAGAGCATTTAAACACTTAAACTTCATACATTTTAGTTAAGAAACAAGGTTACACTATGTACTTTCATGTATATTCTAGCTAGAATCATCTAACAACAACCTCAAGTATAGGATAACAGGAATTCAAAAGTATATAGCATGATAAGCATTGAAATTATAACAGAACATTATAGGGAAGTTTGAGGTCTAGGTAGATATGAGAAATCATTAAAGCATGTTAAGCAGCTTAATCACTTTGGGTATTTTATACAGAACAGAAGTCATAAGGTCACATAGAAACTTAACCAATACTGATGAAATATAATAGCTGACCACAGATCGGCAACAAAGTCACGATGAACTAAAACAGACAATTACAGACTAATAGCAAACATTATAAACGAAACAGTTAACAGGAAAATAGTAGTACGTTCATGATTTTCGACTGAAACAATTAAAAGAGAAAGGTTGGGGGTGTAATGACCTCCTCTTGCACAACAAACCAAACAAAGACTCTTTCTTAGCCGTATAGAATCAAGAACTCACACCCCGACCAGTGTAAGGCTCAGAATTAGAAAGAAATTAGAAGCTAGTTAGCAAACCCTAGCTTGATTTTTACTACTCAAGACTAAAATTGATGTTTCTTTGTTTGTTAAGTGATTTTGTGGGGTAACTTTTGTTATATATTTTTTGTGTGTTAGGTGAGAACATTAAAAGCCCCTATTTATAGTGGTTGTGAAGCATTAGGGTTCCAGATTCAAATCGATAGTAAAGAGTGACGGAGGAATGGTGATGCAAGCACAATCGAGTGAAAATCAGAGACGAGCAGAGGTGAAAAACAGTGATCGATAATTACCTGCGCATGGGGAAATGAGAGCTCGACCGTTGAAGTATGAGAGACCATTGGTTGGAACCCTAATACCCAGTGGTCATTGTATTTGACCTTTGGATATCGAATACCAATGACGAAGCCAGCTAATGTCCTCATGCTTGCTTTGATTTGAAAGGATGAAGGAAGAACTCAGACGAGTTGAAGTTTCACGTTTTGGTATGTGACTCCTTAATTAGGGCTTTTGAAATGAAACGGTGAAAAAGGAAAGAATTACAAGATTTGAAGTACAGGAGCAAAACGGATAACCATGCATGCCATGGATTTGAAAGATCACAGGCGATTTGAGGTTTCATCTTTGGAGTTAAGGTTCGGATTTGAGGATTTCAAACTTGATCGATGAAAGAAGAAAGGGTTCAGCGGGAATCAGGGATGCAGGAGACAATAGGGATGAATCTTTGAGCAATTGGAGACCTTACATGAATTTGTGCAAGGTTTTCTTGATTGATTAGATGATGGGAGTTGAGAGAGTAGAGAGGAAAAGGAAAGAAGAGGCGGCTGAGTATTTGGGGGAAATGATTAGGTTTTGGGGTGAGACCAATTGATCTCAGGGTTAAAATGGGAGGAAAAGATCTGGGCCGTTAGATCATCTGATCGACGACCCTGATAATTTGGGTGTTAATGGATTTTAATCGAGAAAATATGTGAGCCGTCGGATCCATCTGCTTCAACGATTGAGACTAGATCTAGGTGGCGTTGAAAATATAGGGAAATTGAAATAAATTATGGACCGTTGATCGGATGAATCAATGTCTCAGATGCGTATGTCTTTCTCGTGTGAGTGAGATTGGAGAGCTTATGTGGCAAATTTCTATTGGTTCTCAAAGGTTAGGGTGGAGTGCCAAAGTGGAATAGAGGGTCTTTTGGACTGGGTCAGATGGGATAATTGGGCTTGGGTATTTGGGCTGAAATTGATTTAATGAATAGCCACTTTGTATTTAATTAAGAAATAGCAATTGTAGCCTCTTAGTTTTTAACCCTTTTAAAATTAATTTAATTAAAATTAATTAATTTACAATAAATTGTAGTTAAATTATAATTATTAAATACACTACTAATTATTGTAAATATTTATTTATAAAATAATTTATTTTTTAAATTACAACACTAGTTTTGAATTATCAACATAGTAATCTAATTAATCAAAATTTGAGAAGTAATTCGTAAATTAATTATAAAACCTCTATGTTGTATTTTAAAAAGTATTTTAATAGTTTTAAAATGATAAGTATAATTGTAGTTACATAATACTAATGCTAGGTTATTAATTTCAAAGCTAATACTTAATTAATTTGTAAAAACATGTAACTATTGATAAAGAATACTTTCAATACATTCATTATAAATAAATTAATTTTAAAAGGGAGGGTCAAAATTGACCGTTAAAAGCTGCCCCTCTTTGACCAGAGACGATTAAAGAGTTTTCGGGCAAAGAAATTGAACCAAAGTCAATTTTGTCCTGACTTTAGGCATACGTTGTAGGAATAACACGAAGATTATGAGCAACATGAAGATTATGGGAGGATTTTGGGAAGTTGGGGCCGAATTCTGGCTTTGAATTGCTTACATACCTCAGGCTTAACGAGGATCAGGCCTCATGTAGTTTTGGAGTGAGGATATTGAGGAAGCGATACTTGCAGGAACTGTTCCAGTATCGTATTATGGCGATATGACGAGACGGAGGATTGGCCACTCAAGATAGCTTGAATTTTGCTGCTTGACTTGAAGGATTTGAAGATTTGGAGTTCCACTGGGCGTTTTGTGCCTGAACTTGGATCCTTGGCTCGCTAATGAGTTTGTTGTCCTTTATAGCGTTGTATTTGGTCTGCTGCTTAGAAAGAGTTCCATGTCGCGATATTTGTTAAGAAAAAATGAAATATACACATACCCATTTATTGCGATGCAGAATATTTTATGATGTGATGTAAATGATGCAGGAATGATGATGCCTGGCTGCCGGCGAGCCATTATTTGGGATCAAGATGATGGGATACTTGAACTTGACTCGATTTGTTAGCCGGGCTATGTACCGTTCCATAGCTGTCGGAGCATTGAAAAGTGTCTCCGCTTGTTGGGAGAGCTTTGACTTGTAGAGTGCGTCTCCACTTATTGGGAGAGCTTTGCACTAAGAAATGTCTTCGCTTGTTGGGAGAGCTCGATTTGTAGAGTGCATCTCCGCTTGGTGGGGGATCTTTGCACTAAAATGTAAAGTAATCTCCGCTTGGGAGCGATTGACTTAAATCGTAATCATGCCTGAAGCTGCATGAGCAAAACGTCAAAACATTCAAGGTAATAGCAAAAGGAAAAGAAAAGCATGCCCAAGAGATACTCTTGACTGAGAAGCTAAGTTGCGGCCATCGACTGGCAGAACGTCGGCGACGAGGTTTGCGACTGTTGTTTCTGGCCTCCGTTGCGACGGAGCAGCAGTGCGGAATGTTCCATTGGCGGAATGAACAATTTGCTATATACAAGGATTCGATTGGCGAAGCCGATATTTGATTTGTACAGGGCGCTCCGATCGATTAAGCTGATGATTTGCTATGTACAAGACTTCAATTGGTGAAGCTAGCGACTCGGTTTGTATAAGATGCTCCGATTGGTTGAGTAGGCAGTTTGCTATATATAAGGCTTCAATTGCTGAAGCCAGCGGTTTGTTTTGTACAAGTTGCTCCGATTGCTTGAGCATGCGGTTTGCTATAAACAGGGTACCTTTTCCATATCAGCGGTCTACTCCGAGGTACCTGCAAAGGATTCAAGGATTAGCTTTAGTTGTACCAGAAAATTTTAAGTAAAGGAGAAAGGGTGATAATCCTAGGAAAGTGGTGGATCCGTCGTTTGCCCCAATATGGTCCCAACACTTCCTTGCTTCCTGTTGACCCTGCACTCAAAAAAAAAATTCTCAGTGGGAGCGGGGAGGTTGGTTTGTGTCGATCACAATGTTGCTTTTTCCCCGGCCTTTGATATGGATATTCCACAAAGTTCGGTAGGTGGAACAAATTACTGTAATTTTTGAAAAACAATTTTGAAAAGCTTTGTTTGAAGACAAATGTCGTCGTTCCGGATTAAGACATGCTACGAAAGGTTCTCCAAACGCGAGCTTCTCTTCTTGAAAACTCTATACCGTTGATGTCAATTCTCTGTGATGCTTTGACAACGCAGTTGCTTGCCATTGCGACTGCGTCCTAATTCAAACTAATGCATTACAAAGGTTTTTTCTAAGGTTATGACCGAACCCTTTCAGGTTGCCTACATATCCAAAACGGAATCAGGTCTGAAAATAGTTTATGGATGATGAAAAAAATATGATGAAGATGACCGAGCTTGACTCAGGCAGCTTACGTATCCAAATGGAATCAGGTCAAGACGTAGTTCAATTACAATAGATGCAAAATGATGAGATTAAGAATGAAATGGCTGAGTCTGACTCAGACTGCCTACGTATCCAAATGGAATCAGGCCGGAACTAGTTCTATTACAAAAGACGACTGAATCCGATGAGGATTGACTATGTATTCCTTTATGAGGAAATCAAGTCTGCGTAGTTCCAGAGCAACATACAAAAATGATGTTTGGATTTTATATATACAAAAGAAAGGAGCCCACGTGGCTTGCCTACGTATCCCTCAGTGGGAAGTCAGGTTGAACGTAGTTCTGCTACAGCAAAAGCTAACTCTATTTGTATTCAAACATAGTATCTCTTGATTGCGTCTGAGTTGATGGGCTTTTTGTTGATTCTTCCATCTATTTATGCCAAGATTAGAGCTCTACCCGACAACACTCGGTGAACCACGTAAGAACCTTGCCAATTTGGTGCGAACTTTCCTTTGGCTTCTTCCTGGTAGGGAAAGATTTTCTTCAGGACCAACTGCTTCGGTGTGAACTGGCGAGGCTTAACCCTTTTGTTAAATGCACTGGCTATCCTGTTCTAATATAGTTGACCATGGCATACTGCATTGGTTCTCTTCTCGTCGATGAGCATGAGTTGCTCCTGTCTGACCCGTATCCACTCTGCATTGTCCAACTTGGCCTCTTGAATGATTCTCAAAGCTGTTATTTGACCTCTGCGGGTATCACAACTTCAGTGCTACATACTAACATGTACGGCGTTGGCCCAATAGATGTTCTCATGGTGGTCCGATAACCCAGTAAGGCGAAGGATAGTTTCTCGTGCCATTGTTTGTGATTGTCCACTATCTTTCGCAGGATCCTATTGATATTCTTGTTGGCTGCATCGATTGCCCCATTCATTTGTGGTCTGTAGGCTGTGGAGTTGCGGTGGATGATTCTGAACTTCTCGCAGATTTCTCTCATGAGGTCATTATTGAGGTTAGCGGCGTCGTCAATGATGATTGAGTCAGGTATCCCGAATCGGTAGACAATGTTGTTTCGGATGAAATTTGCCACTACCTTCTTTGTGAAGGCCTTGTAAGTAGATGCCTCGACCTATTTGGTGAAGTAATCGATGGCCACCTAGATGAAACGGTTCCCATTTGACGCATTAACCGGAAATTGATGGATGATTGGTCTGGGTGAACCCATCACATACAACTCATTCGACGGAACCCAGATGAAATCCCCGTGAATCTGGCACTAGTGACACTTCTGTACGTAGCGGATACTATCACTTTCCATAGTCATCCAAAAGTATCCGGATCTCAAGTATTCTTGGCTAATGTGAACCCATTCATGTGATGTCCGCATGTTTCTGCATTTATTTCTTCTAATAACCTGGTCGCCTCAGCGTCATCTACATATCTGAACAAACCCAAGTCTAGGGTCCTCTTGTACAGGACTTCCCCGTTAAGGAAAAAGTGATTTGCCAACCTCCTGAGGGCTCGCTTCTGACTATTAGTAGCATTTTTTTCGGGTATTCTCTGGTTGCGAGGAATCTCCTGACGTCGTGGTACCATGGCTCACCGTCTGGCTCTTCATCTACATGGAAGCAATAGGCATGTTGATCTCTGATCTCTCCCTCGATAGGGTCGATGTAGTTCTTGTCTGGATGCTGAATCATGGACGATAGAGTTGCAAGGGTGTCGGTGAACTCTTCTGGGAACGTGCTTGAGCTCAATCTTTGTGAACTTCTTGCATAGCTCTTTTATGCAGTGTAGGTACGGAAGGATCTTGACATTTTTGGTGGACCACTCCCCTTGGGATTAGGTGTATCAATGATCAGAATCCCCTATGACCAAAAGTTCTTTGATGTTCATGTCGACTGCCATTCTGATCCCAAAGATGCACACTTCGTATTCAACCATATTATTGGTACAAGGGAATCTTATCTTCGCCAATGTTGGATAGTGCTGTCTGGATTCCGAAATTAAGATTGCCCCAATTTCGACTCCTTTGAAGTTTGCTACTCCATCGAAAAACATTCTCCATCGAGGGTATGATTCTACAATATCTTCTCCGAAAAATAATACCTCTTCGTTGGGAAAATGCGTAGTTAGTGGCTCGTACCCGTCAACTGGATTCTCTGCGAGGTGGTCGGCTAAAGCTTGCCCCTTGATAGCCTTCTGAGTTATGTACACAATGTCAAATTTGCTGAGGAAAATTTGCCATTTAGCTTGCTTTGCGGTAGTAATCGGCTTCTGGAAGATGTACTTGAGATGGTCGAGCTGAGATATCAGATGCGTAGTGTATGTTGACATGTATTTTCTTAGTTTCTGGGTGATCCAAGTCAGAGCACAACAAGTGCGTTCTACCAAAGTGTATTTGTCCTCGCATGGCGTGAATTTCTTACTTAAGTAGTAGATGGCCTGCTCCTTTCTCCCGATTTCATTATGCTGTTTCAACACACATCCGAAGGCTTATCCAAGACTGACAGATATAGTAACAATGGCTTCCCAGGCTAGGGGGGAACTAGCACAGGTGGAATTGACAAATATCCTTAATTCTATCGAAGGCTTTTCTGCACTTTTTTGTCCATTTTGTGGCAGCATCCTTTTTCAGCAACTTGAAAATAGGTTCACATATTACCGTGAATTGGGCTATGAAATGACTATTGTAATTCAGTCTACCCAGGAAACTCATCACATCTTTCTTACTCTTGGGTGGTGGCAATTCCTAAATGGCCTTGATTTTTGATGGGTCCAGTTCTATCCCTTTCCTGCTTACGATAAAGCCCAACAATTTTCAAGCAGGGACTCTGAATGCGCATTTTGCTGGGTTCAATTTCAAACTGTACCTTCGCAGGCGCTCCAAAAATTTCCTCAAGTCGTCCAAGTGTTCTAAACTCTTTCGAAACATGATGATGACATAATCCACATATACTTCGATCTCCTTGTGAATCATGTCATGAAAAAGGTCGTCATGTCCCTCATGTAGGTGGCACTGACGTTCTTAAGACCGAATAGCATGATCCTATAGCAGTAAACTCCCCAAGGTGTGTTTAAAGTTGTCTTTTCTGCATCTTCCTCGTGCACCAGGATCTGGTGGTACCCCATGATACAATTAATGAATGACTACAGCTCATGCTTTGCGCATTTGTCGATGAGGATGTGGATATTTGGTAAAGGGAAGTCGTCTTTGGACTAGTTTTGTTGAGATCTCGGTAATACACGCATATCCTAATCTTCCCGTCTTTCTTGGGTACTGGGATGATATTTGCCAACCAGTTGGGATAATTGGTGACCCTTACTACATTCGCCTCTATCTTCTTGGTTACTTCCTCTTTTATCCTCAAGCTCAAATCGGGCTTGATTTTTCTGGGTTAATGCTTGACCGACGGTCTGATAAGATCGGTAGGCAGTTGATGTGAGAAAATGTCAGTACTTAATCCCGACATGTCATCATATGACCATGCGAACACATCAATGTATTGTCGGAGGAGCTCAACTAGTTTTTCCTTCTGCTCGGCTTCTAGATGAATGCTGATTCTGGTTTCTTTCATGTCTTCTTCACTTTCGAGATTGACCACTTTCCTTTCTTCGAGGTTGGGCTTTTTCTGACTCTCCAGCTGTTCGATCTCTTGTGGGAGATTATCTGCCATCATACTCTTGTCATACTCCTCGTAATCTGGGTCGTTTCGCTCAACAATTTCGTTACATGTCACAATCGCAGAACGCGAGTTTTTATCGTTTTGATTACTGAAAAGAAAAATAAAGTATAAATGAAGTGGTAAAAAAGTTACAGTATTTTAAGAAAACTATTCTTTTATTTCATCAAAAGAGAAATGTCTAAGCGTTCAAAAGAGGCAAAATGACAAAAAGGTATAGACATGGTGCAGGCCTCAATTGACCGTGCGCTTTTCAAAAGAAAAACTTTTACAGTTCCACACTACCAAGACTCCCGGCGAACCAAAGATGGACTGGCGGCCCAATTCCGCAGCTCTTCTCCTGGTTTGGCATCCCTGATGGTCGGTGCTTGATGTTAGTTCCTTCACAACATTCTTCAATCATATTTATGAACAACCTTCCCATTCCATCGATAATATCATCTTCTGGTGCTAAACGCTGGCTCGTACCGAAACATGCTCTGCATAAAAACCTTTTTCCCCGGACTAACAATATGAGTTTTCCCCACCATAGGCAGATATTCTATGTCGTTGGGTTCATGACCCGTTGACATTAGGGTGGTTTTCCTAATTTTGTGTCGATGCCAATGACCGACTCACCTAGGGTTTATGCAATATGACCTATTTTCGCTAGAGTAGAGTGTTTCCTACTTTTGAGTTGGACTGAAGACAGTGAGAAGTTATGTCAGCTGACCTGACAAAGACATTCTCTGAAACTAAAGAGTTTTGAAAAGAAGACTTGGAGGGGTGTAAAAGACAACCCTCACGTGCCATTGTGTGTGATAGTGTATGTCCAAGACTCGATAGGAAGAAATATGATGACAATATATGTAAAGCGATAGCAGATAAGAGTGTAGCAATAATAAAAATGATAATATAAAGAGCAAATAAGCAAGTAAGCTGTAATGGAAAATTTAGATACAGTTAAGGCAATGTATAAAAAAATCTAAGTGTCAAATTTAGTCTAAGTCTGCTAAGGTCAGAACCTAAGTGTGAATTTCCCAGCAGAGCCGCCATGTTGTTGCACCCTATTTTGCACTAGTCCACACAAGATTCAACTTGTGGTTTCTCTGTTGTTGATGAAAGAGAGTCACCACCTAATATCTAAAGTTATACTAGGGTACCTATTTAATTTCTAAAGGTCATATTCTTTATTAGTCTGCTAACCGGTGTTAGTCACCCCTTAAAATCTACTTGAGATAACTCCGTAGGATTTAAACTAGATTTAGGACTAATTGTTTGTACTATGCTTAACTAATGTTTAAAGAGTGTAGCTTACCATATGTTTAGTGGATAATACCTAAAGGGAAGAGTGTAGTTTAAAGAGGATGGATTTAAAGAAGAGTCTTAGGAAAATATTGTTAGTATATATATGCTTGAAAAGAGCTTAAAAGTATATATGATGTTTGTATGAAAAATGTATAAAAGAGAAACTAAGTTAAAGCACTTTGTTTCTTAAAGCATAGAAGTTCATTTTATTCTATTGAGGTGAAGGTTTATGAAAATAAGCCTAAGATAAACCTTGGTTTTAAATATTGGACTTGAAGAAAACCGTTTGAAAGTCCTTGTTTAAGGCAGCAACACTTTGATTTTAGAGAGGAGTCGATTCCCTTTTTTAGAAACGTTAAACTCGTGATTCAGTTATGGTGTTTCCTTTTGAAAAAGGGATTGCTGTCTTTTGTTAGGCCTTTGTGCTTCAAAATCTTTAAGAAAGAGTCAGTAAAGCATAATGAATTAATAATAGCTCACGATTAGCAGATGTGTGATTAGTTACTAACTAATGCTTCTTTTAATCCTAAGTTCTTTAAGACTTGCCTAAGTCACTTTTATATGAATTAAAAGATAAAATAAAGCATTCAATCCAATATATGCTTGTCATATACATTTTAGATAAAACGACAGAAACACAGTAAAGAATAATGATATAGTGCAATTATAGAATAACAAAAACAGTAAATAAAGGAGCAACGGGAAAGAAAGGACTCTGGTGTTTGGGCCTCAAAGAGGCAGGCCCAGCAGTAACAGGGACGATAGTTGACTTTGGACTCCCAAGATATAGCAACGCTGGATTTGGGTCTGAGTTCTTTTAAGAACTCAGCAGGCCCAAGCCATTGTACATGTTCAAAAAGAGGGAGAGAGAGAAAGTCATTAGAAACACAGTACTATATACACGCCCATATATATGAAATTTACAAGCAAAGGATAAAGGAAAGATCACTGACAGTATTTGAACACTAAGAAAGTCACACTAATATGGAGGTTATATATAGTAAATGATCCACATTGAACACCTTTCGTTGTCCTTAGACACCAAACCCAAAGAGAAAAATAAGTGTCAATGAATCAAGGGCTAAGGAGAGAATTCTATTCAAGGTCGATGCCCCCTTTGAATCCCCCGACACTTCAAAGTTCCCAAGGGTCTCAAGGTCTAGGGTAATGCTTGTGCCGGGGAGAGCAGCCCAACCTAGAGTTAAAATATACTCCCAAACACCCTTAACCACTAGCAACTATTTTCACTACAGGTTTGAGTGCCAATGAGGCTTTTTCAATGTAAACTAACTACTATGACATTCCCTATCATAGAAGCATGCCCTTTCTTACAGAATAACATGGGAAGCACTTAGAAACAATTTATTTTTCATGACTAGGTTTCTAGTATTAAGTGAATGAAACGCATATTGAATAGGTTTAAAAGTTGAGTTTCTAAGCACACAGGGAGACAGGAACGCTTACACTATTGTTGCTAAAGAACCAAACAACTGGAGTCACACATCTCACAGACAGATAAAGCACATAGCTTAGAGCTGCAACAACTTAGGGATACAGATGCTATTGCCTAATAGATTGATTACAAATTAGTTTAACATCAGATATTGTCATTAGCACACACATAGATTAACAATATTACTTGGAACCTTTTGAAAACATTAGTAAAGATTCAAACAATGACATAGGCAGGTTATATACTCAATCAATTACAACAAGAGGGTTTTCCAAGATCAGATTCAATCCAGATTAACAGGGGAAAGAGAGAATTGAGTGCAGTTTCAAAACAGTGTTCAAAAGTATGAAGTCATGAGGGATAAACAAAGATTTATACCAGACTTCCATTCATCCACACATATAGAGATTTTAACAAAAGTTATGACCTCACAAGATAGGATGAGTCTTAACCATTACAAAATCGGATTCAGTATCATTAATGGTTTAAGAACAGGGGAAACATCATACTAAACAGACTTAACTCAGACTAAAGCTAATATCCAAACATGGTGGTGTTGTATTCAAGTTATAGAAATAATTATCATTAAACTATAACATACACAACTACAATCCAATTCATAAGAGTTAGGCCAATCATAACAAAATATTTGCAGAATGATCACTGATGTTCGCAGAAGTTCATCCTAATAAGACTATTCCATACTTAGAGATACAATTGACAATTAGACATGGATATGAAGCTTTCATAGTGATGATTCAGAGAAGGCTTAAAAGTTAACAAGCATTTATACAATGGAGAGCATTTAAACACTTAAACTTCATACATTTTAGTTAAGTGATACAGGGTTACAATATGTACTTTCATGTATGTTCTAGCTAGAATCATCTAACAACAACCCAATTATTGGATAACAGGACTTCAAAAGAATATAGCATGATAAGCATGAAGATTATAACATAACATTATAGGGAAGTCTGAGGTCTAGGTAGATATGAGAAATCATTAGAGCATGTTAAGCAGCTTAATCACATAGGTTATTTTATACAGAACAGAAGTCATAAGGTCACATAACAACTTAACCAATACTGATGAAATATAATAGCTGACCACAGATCGACAACACAGTCATGGTGAACTAAAACACACAATTACAAACTAATAGCAAACATTATAAATGAAACAATTAACATGAAAACAATAGTACGTTCATGATTTTCGAATGAAGCAATTAAAAGAGAAAGGGTGGGGGTGTAATGACCTCCTCTTGAGCAACAAGACAAACAAAGACTCTTTCTTATCCGTATAGAATCAAGAACTCAAACCCCGACTAGTGTAAGGCTCAGAATCAAAAAGAAATTAGAAGCTAGTTAGAAAACCCTTGCGTGATTTTTACTACTCAAGACTAAAATTGATGTTTCTTTGTTTGTTAACTGATTTCGTGGTGTAGCTTCTATTGTATTTTTCTGTATGTTAGGTGAGAACACTAAAAGCCCCTATTTATAGTGCTTGTGAAGCACTAGGGTTCCAGAGTCAAATCGATAGTGGTGAGTGACAGAGGAATGGTGATGAAAGCACAATCGAGTGAAAATCAGAGACGAGCAAAGGTGAAAAACAGTGATAGATAATTACCTGGGCATGGGGAAATGAGAGCTCGACCGTTGAAGCATGAGAGACCTTATGTCAGAACCCTAATACTCAGGGGTCATTGCATTTGACCTCTGGATATCGAATATCAATGATGAAGCCAGCTAATGCCCTCATGCTTGCTTCGATTTGAAAGGATGAAGGAAAAAATCAGACGAGTTGAACTTTCACGTTTTGATCTGTGACTCCTTGATTAAGGATTTTGAAATCAAAGGTGAAAACGGAAAGAATTACAAGATTTGAAGTACAGGAGCAAAACGGATAACCATGCATGCCATGGATTTGAAAGATCACATGCCATTTGGGGTTTCATCTTTGGGGTCAAGGTTTGGATTTGAGGTTTTCAAACTTGATTGATGAAAGAGGAAAGGTTTCAGCAGGAATCAGGGATGTAAGAGACAGTATGGATTAATCTCTGAGCGATTAGAGACCTTGCACAAATTTGTGCGAAGTTTCTTGATTGATTAGGTGATGGGAGTTGAGAGAGTAGACAGGAAAAGGAAAGAACGGGCGGCTGAGTATTTGGGGGAAATGATTAGGGTTTGGGGTGAGACCAATTGGTCTCTTGGTTAAAATGGGAGGAAGAGATCTGGGCCGTAAGATCATTTGATCGGCGACCTTGATAATTTGGGTGTTAATGGATTTTAATTGAGAAAATATGTGAGCCGTCGGATCCACGTACTTCAACGGCTAAGATTAGATATAGGAGGCATTGAAAATAAAGGGAAATCAAAGTAAATTAAGGACCCTTGATCGGATGAATCAATGGCTCAGATGCGTGTGTGTTTCTTGTGTGAGTGTGATTGAAGAGTTTACGTGACGAATTTCTATTGGTTCTCAGGGGTTAGGGCAGATTGCCAAAGTGGAATAGAGGGTTTTTTTGGACTGGGTCAGATGAAATAATTGGGCTGAAATTGATTTAATGAATAGCCCTTTTGTATTTAATTAAGGAATTGCAATTGTAGCCTTTTAGTTTTAACCCTTTTAAAATTAATTTAATTGAACTTAATTAATTTATAATAAAATATAGTAAAATTATAATTATCAAATATACTACTAACTATTGTTGTTATTTATTTGTAAAATAATTTATTTTCTAAATTATAACACTAGTTTTGAATTATAAACATAGTAATCTAATTAATCAAAATTTGAGAATTAATTCGTAAATTACTTATAATACCTCTATAATGTATTTTAAGAAATATTTTAATAGTATTAAAATAATAAGTATATTTGTAATTACATAATACTAATGCTAGGTTATTAATTTTAAAGCTAATACTTAATTAATTTGTAAAAATAGGTAATTTTTGATAGAAAATACTTTCAAAACATTCATTGTAAATATTTAAGTATAAATAAATCAATTTTAAAAGGGAGGATCAATATTGGCCGTCAACAGGGCTCGCATGGTCAAAATCCGATTCAAGGGATAGATTTCCACTACCCATAAATCCCACGAGTCTAAATATATGATTAGATTTTAAAATTGAGTCCAAATCGACCCTCAAATCCTCAAAATACACTCTCTTAAGTTCATACCAAAATTTCAACATTCGACACTTTAATTCCTTGTTATAGGGGTTAGAAATCCATGTAGATTCTTAAAATGTATTCACAAATGAGTAGATATTACTTAACATCTTGCCTTGTACGAAAATCTCCTTGAAAAAATTATCTCTCTCCAAGTCTAGGATTGTGAAAAAATGTTGAAATAGCAACTTAAAATAGTCTACCCAGGTATACCCTTCGCGATCGCGAAGCATACAATTCTACTGCCTGAAAATTACCCTATGCGATCACGTCTGAAGCCCCGCGATCTCTAAAGCCAAATAGTCCACCCCTCTGTGAACACGAGCTCTCCTCACTGCCCAGCCAGGCTCTGCCGCGTGCAAACACGGGAACACCTATGCGAATGCAAAGACAATCCTCCCGCCTTACTCAACACTACACGATCGCATACTGGCTACCACGAATGCGATGAGCAAAAGCTCACCTGGTAGACCCCCTTCTTTGCAATCGGAAGACTCAGCTCGGCGATCGCGAAGCACTACCCTGCACTAGCAAATCAGCAACTGCTACACATAGGAAAATGATTCGAAACCATCCCGAATCACTCCTGAGCCCTCAGTACCCCATCCAATCAATCCAAGAAGTCCATATACTTCTTACAAACTTGTCCAAGCTCGAAACTTAAAACACAACAACAAAACCAAGAATTAAAGATCAAAATCCTTCTCTTAACTTTCAAATATTAAAACTTCGTCGAGCGCATCTGAATCAAACCTAAACATTCCAAATCACAACCAAACTTTGAACACAAGTTCCAAATCAACTAAATAAAACTATTTTAAGTCCCAGACACCAATCAGAATCCGATAACATCAAAGTCAACTATTGATCAAACTTATGAACTCTCTAATTCTTCAAATTGCCAATTTTCCACAACTAGAGTCAACGTTCTAGGAACCTCCAAATCCAAATCCGAACATATGCCTAAATCCAAATCACTATATGAACCTAAAATCCCAACTTAAGGATCGTGATGGCACCTAGTCTCCATAACTAGGTAAGCCGATCACATACAACAGTTAAACCAATTAACATGATATCTTTATAGCAGAGTTTAATATAAATACCGAAATAAAGGTGATACAAGTCTACGCGGCAATAATCACAGCAATCCTCCCAAGACTAGGTAGTACAGAGTCACGAACTCTACTGAATACATAAAAATAACTCCAAATACAATACTGTTCGGATAGAAAATTGACAGTAATAATGTATGAAAAAGACTCCAAGGGACTGCAGCAATCGGGCAGCTCTACTTTGAATCCTCACGATCAAACAGCTAACACTGCCTAGATCCACAGCCTCCAACACCTTATCTGCATAAAAATGTGTAGAAGCATAGCATGAGTACACCACAATCGGTACCCAACAATCAAGACACTTACTAAATAAATAACCTGTGTAGAATATCAATATAAACCTAACAACGAAAAGCATAGAAAATAAATGGCACAAAGAGGTATCATGAGATAATACATCAAAATAATTAAAGCACAGATAAAATACAAGTGAAAGCAATAAAAGAAAAGCAACGACAGTCCTAATCAACAACCGTCCCGACAAAGGATTTACAACAAGAGTCACCTCGAGGCACCACACCTCAACCCATAAATCTCAAGTCACAAATCACGAATCTCATACACATGACACCTCATGCCCACATTATCAATCACCTCACACAACCAATACCGCATGCCACAACATAAGTCACAACTGCACGGACAACTCACATGCAAATACCACAATCTGCCCGGCGTGGTCATGAGCTCAAGATCATAATCCACTCGGCATGGTCACAAGCTACCTGTCCCAACCATATTGCAGAGGAAACAAATATACAAGAATACATGTACATGATCAATGGACATCAAGTTTCATCCTCCTGGACTGGTATAAATGACATGTTATGGTGTATGCATGTGCAAGTGTACTATCGCAGCTCAAATCATCAAGTAATATTAGAGACAACGAGTAGCGCATTGGGAACAACACAACAAATCACGTACTATGTATGACACACACAAGGAAGTCATGAGCACAAGCATGAATATCCCTTTTTCATCAATAACACACCCTCAGGCCATCACATATCATCCACACATAGCCACCCTTATCTCATCGCGTCGACAATATCATAATAGCCACCTATATCACTCCGCCAAGAAATATACAATAGCCAGCCGTATTGCTCCCCCTGACAGTAACACAATAGCCACCCATATCGCTCCGCCCAGACAATATATCAATAGCCACCTGTATCACTTCGTACAATCAACAACAATTAAATGACACCCTTATGCTCTGCATAACAATAATCGATCCACACCACAAGTCCACATATGCCATAATGTTGTCCAAACAACAATATCAATATCACAATAAACCAATTAACATGATATCTTTAAAGCAGGGTTTAATATAAATACTGAAATAAAGGTGATACAAGCCTACGCGGGAATAATTACAACAATCTTCCTAAGACTAGGTAGTACAAAGTCACGAACTCTACAAAATACATAAAAATGACTCAAAATACAATAATGTTCGGATAGAGAATTGACAGTAATAATGTAAGAAAAGGACTCCAAGGGACTGCAGCGATCGGGCATATCTATCTTGAATTTTCACGATCAAGAAGCTAACGCTGCCTAGGTCCACAGCCTCCAACACTTATATATGCACAAAGAATGTAGACGCTTAGCATGAGTATGGTACCCCAAAATCAAGACACTTACTAACTAAATTACCTGTGCAGATTGTCAATATAAAGCTAACAACGGAAAGAACAGAAATAAATGGAACAAAGAGATATCATAGATAAAACAACAAAATATTTAAAGCATAGGTAAAATACAAGTGAAAGCAATTAAAGAAAAGCAACGACAGTTCTAATCAACAACCATTCCGACAAAGGATTTACAACAACAGTCACCCCGAGGCACCATACCTCATACCCACAAATCACAAGTCAGAAATCATGAATCTTACACACATGACACCTTCTGCCCATATTATCAATCACCCTCACACGGCCAATACCTCGTGCCACAACATAAGAAACAACCGCATGGACAACTCACGTGCAAATACCACAATCCACCCGGTGTGGTCACGAGCTCAATATCATAATCCGCCCGACATAGTCCCAAGCTACCTATCCCAACCATATCGCAGAGGAAACAAATATACAACAATACATGTACATGATCAATGGACACCAAGTTTCATCCTCCTGGACTGGTATAAATGACATTTTATGGTGTATTGCATGTGCAAGTGTACTGTCATAGCTCAAATCATCAATTAGTATCAGAGACAACGAGTAGCACATTGAGAACAACACAACAAATCACGTACTATGTATGACACATACAAGGAAGTCATGAGCACAAGAATGAATACCCCTTTTTCATCAATAACACACCTTCAGGCTATCACATATCATCCCCACATAGCCACCCTTATCTCACCGCGTGGACAATATCATAATAGCTACCCATATCACTCTGCGCAAGCAATATATCCATAACCACCTGTATCGCTCCGCCCTACAATAACACAATAGCTACCCGTATCGCTCCGCCCAGACAATATATCAATAGCCACCTGTATCACTTTGTACAATCAACAACAATTAAATGCCACCCTTATGCTCTGCATAACAACAATCGATCCACACCACAAGTCCACATATGCCATAATATTGTCAATACAACAATATCAATATCACAATAATGCGTAGCCCACGGCTCAACAAGAATGTGTACAATAATTCCTACAACTTCACAATGAAACGGGAAATTCCATACAACAACAACTTCAATAAAAAGCATATTAATAACCTACGAGTCTAAATTGGTCAATTACCACATATAAGCCCGTGTACACTCATCAACTCGTATACACGTCTTTCACATAATTGAAATAATGCAATTAAACCAAATCCTACAGGGAAGTTTACCCCACACAAAGTTAGGCAAAATACTTACCTGAAAGAAGCTAAATCAATACTCTAAGAAGCCTTTCCTGTGTGAAACAGCCTTTGGACGGCTCGAATACCAATCCAAATTGTGAAAATTCCCTTCAAAATTGCCCAAAACCGAGTTCTCTAACTCAAATTGTGATAAGAACAAACTCTCAAAATAAATACAATCTGCCCAGGCATTTCTGCATTTGCGGACCAACTCGCATACCTGCGTTCCCGCATTTGCGAGACAAGGCTCGCATCTGCGACTTTCACTTACCTGACGACAATCCGCACATGCGCAAAACCACCCACATTTGCGATAACGCATAAGCGCACACTCTTCCGCACAAGTGAACACTCATCTGGAGCCTCAATCCCGCATCTGCGATCAAACCTCTGCAGATGTGTAACGACCCGACCAGTCATTTTGAGTATTTGCATTCAGTTTAGATTTTTGAGATCACGTATATCATCACATGGTGTATTGTAACTTGCGTGCATCGTTGCTTTTGGTTTTTGAGTTGTTCGGAATTAATTTAGAAGGATGACTCTCACTTGAGAATCTTGAAGTTGAAAAAGTTGATCAAGTTTGAGTTTTGTGTATTTGACCTCCGATAAGAGTTTTGATGATTTCGGTAGGTCCGGATGGTGATTTTGGACTTGGACATATGCCCGGATTTGCATCTAGATATTTCTAGAAGGTTTCGGCACCATTTAGCAGAAGTTGGCAATTTAAAGGTTTGAAATTTTTCTAACTTTGACCATGATTTGACTTTAAGGCTATCGGGTTCGAATTTTGGTTTCGGGACTTATAATAGGTCCGTTTTATCATTTGGAACTTGCCTGCAAAATTTGGTGTCATTTCGAGTTGGTTTGATGTGGTTCGGACGCTTTGTTGCAATTCTAGAAGTTCTTGAAGTTCTTCGTGATTTTCATGCGTTTTGGTGTCCGATTCGTGGTTCTAGATGTTATTTTTGTGTTTTTACTGCACGAGCAAGCTCGTATGATATTTTTAGACTTGTGTGGATGATTGGTTTGGAGCCCGGGGGCTCGGGAGAGTTTTGGATTCATTTCAGATTGGTTTTGTTGAATTAAGAGTGTTGGTGCTGGTTCCATTGCAATTGCGATGTTTTAGTCACAAATGTGACGACTGCATTTGCGAGGTCATCCTCGCCTTTGCGAATCTGGGCTGCTGGGGAAGGTACCTCACATTTGTGAGGATTTGTTTCGCATTTGCGAATACAGGGCGCTCGCTTTTGCGAGATAGTTGTTGCTTTTGCGACGAGCTACTGGGTGGTACTGCGTCGCATTTGCAAAGTTTTGTGTTGCAAATGCGACATTAGCAGGCCTAGCTAGGGTCGCTTATTTAGCTTCATTTTATCATATTTTGAACCCTAGACTCAGTAGGAGGCGATTTTGTGAAGAGATTTTCATACCGAACTATTGGGTAAGTGATTCTAATCAATTTCCAACTATATTTCATGATTATATATTAGATTTAACATCAAATTTATGAGAATCAAAGAGGAAATTTGGTGATTTTGTCAAAGTTTAGAAAAATGAAGATTTGAGTTCTGAGAGTTGATATGGATTCTGATTCGAAAACAAAACACATATATGGACTCATTGCATTATGGGTAGTCAAGACCTACCCTTGAACCCGGTTTTGACTGGGTGGGCCTAGGGTGGACTTTTATTGACTTTGGGAAATTGTATAAAGATCATAACTTTATTAATTGGAATTGGTTACTCTTGCATTGTTTGATACTGTTAAGTCGTTTTTGGCTAGATTTGAGCCGAGCAGGGGTGAATTTTCAAGGGAAAAGCTATTTTGAGTATTGAGCTGGCCTAATTGAGGTAAGTATCTTGCCTAACTTTGTGTGGGGGAAACTACCTATTAGGATTTGGGTTGAATATACTATTTGAATTATGTGGAAGATGTGTACACGAGGTGACGAGTGTGTACACGAGCTTATGTGTGGCATTTGATCGGTATAGACTTTTAGACTTCGTTCTTGCATTTAATTGAAGTGGTTAATACATGTTCTATCTTTCATTGTCAACTTTACTCCTTACCTGCTTTAATTGTTAATTGCAATTACTCGTTGAATTCATGCATTATCCATTATGTACCTTAATTGTTAATTGATTCTTTGTCATTGTGCCTTTAGTTATGAACCATCATTACTTGCTATTTGACTTTGTGGGTCATCATGTAACTATCTTTATCTGCTTGCGACCTTCTTTGTTTAGTTCCTCTATTTCGTTTAATTTTGTGATACATCATAGTTGGTTGTAGTTTGTTGCTTAATTCATATTATTTAGGGAGGGGGTTGCACTCCACAACGGTATTGAAATGATGTGGAAAGATATGATATGGAGCGACAAGGACGGATGATATGATATAGGTGGGATCGGATTGCACGCCGCAACGGATTTATATGTTGTAATTGTTGTGATAGTAAAGTTATTCTCGGTTGTAATTCTCATGATACATTTTATGTTGGAATGGTTTATCTGATGAACGGTTATTGTTGTTTCTTAAATCATTTCACTTGTGTTTTGATCGTATTTGGTTAACTGTCAGTATTCTAGTAATGGAACGATATTGACTTCTTATGTGAGTCAAGCATTCTACGTAATTTGTTGTATTTCTTTAACATGCCAATTTGTGCCTCCGTTATTTCTTGATAAATTGATCGTCAAGGTGAATTCATGTGCATGGGGTCATTATCTCGTATTTGATGGATTTGGTGGTAACTTAGCGATTTAAATAAATGAATTCTTAAGGTGTCTCACTTGTGTGACTTTCAAAATAAAACTTGTTATCTCACTCGGCGCTTTACTAATTTAAATGGTTATCACATTTTTACTTTACTTGGGTTCTCAAATTTTATGCATCACCTTATTTTTGTTTACTTAACTTAAAAATGTTATCACGTTTTATATTTAACAAATTCTATATTTAACTCGTTAAATTTAACTGATGTTTTACTTTGTTTAAATACGATATTTTTACTTTATCTTATTAATTTCTAAACTAAGCTCATATGATACTCTATTTGCACAACCTCTCCTTTATTTTAATTTATTTGAATCCTAAAATAAACTTAATATCTCATTTGACGCTTTACTTTATTCAAGTTTGAAATTGTGCCTTATTGTGTTTAAATTTATCCCTCGATCATCTTAGGTGATATTGATACGAATACGATGTATATGGTAGCACGAGGATTTTTCCGTGCGAAGGTGGCAACTATTGTGGGCACGAGGTGCCATATGTGTAATATTTGGAAGTTGTGACTCATGATTTTTGATTACGAGGAGTAGTACCTTGGGATAATTCTTGTTGTAATTCATGCATTAGGAACGATTTTATTAATTGAGTTGTCATCGATTTTCCTTACCTGAGTTCATTCCTATTTCATCTGTATTCTAACTATGTTGTTGCTTTATTACCTAGTTATTTCTTATTGCCATTTGTGCTTCTCTTATTTTCACTGTTGGTTGTAAATTTGTGATCCTTCCGCTATTGGTTTTACATTGATGTTCTTTCCATTGTTATATGTTATATCCTGCACAGGTTTCTATGTCTAGTAGGTGTCTTGACCTGGCCTCGTCACTACTCTACCGAGGTTAGACTTGATACTTATTAGGTACCGCTGTGGTGTACTCATGCTACGCTTCTGCACATTTTTGTGCAGACCCAAGTACTTCTGATCAAGTTGGTTTAGAAACTTATGTCTGCGCGGTTGGAGACCTCAAAGTATACCTGCTTCACGTTTGCAGGCCTCGAAGTCACCTTCTGCTGTCTTTCATTTCCACTGTATACTATTATTCCGGGACAGTGATGTACTTAATATTTCTAGTTTCTCTTAGAAAAGCTTATGATTTGTACTACCAGTTTTGGGATTGTATGACCGATGTTGGTTCAGCTATGTTGTTTCAGTTATTATTTAATGTATTCCAGTTAAGTTAGTTAAATTCCGTTAATACTCAACATGTATTAGGCTTACCTAGTCCCAGTGACTAGGTGCCATCACGACTACCTAAGGTGGGATTTTGGGGTAGTGACAAGATGCGACCTTGTACCTGCGCTTCCTAACCCGCAGAAGCGGAACACCTGATCATGACACAACCTTGCAGAAGCGGATCCGCATCTGCGCAGATGCAAAACACCATAACTAGACCTACCTAATAACATGGAAATAATCTGAAACTCATTCGAGCCCCTCGGGACCTCGTCCGAACATATCAACAAGTCTCAAAATAGAACACCGACGTACACGAGGCCTCAAATCACACCACACAATATCAAAACTATGAATCGCACCTAAATTCAAGCCTAATGAACTAATGAACTTTCAACTTTTAAAACTCACGTCGAACCATGCCAAATCAACTCGGAATAGCCTCAAATTTTGCATGCAAGTCCCAAATGGTACAATCGACCTATAACAACTCCCGAAACCACAACCCGAACCTGATATCAACAAAGTCAACTCTCGGTCAAACCTCTCAACCTTCCAAATGTTTAACTTTCACCAAAAAGTATCAAATCACCTTACGAATCTCCAAATCCAAATCCGGACATACGTTTAACCAAAATTACCATATGAAGCTATTGGAATCATAAAAATACCATTCTGGAGTCGTCTACACAAAAGTCAAAATCCATTCAACTATTGCAACTTAGCTTCTAAAATGAAAATCACTATTCCAAATCCATCCCGAATTGCTCGAAAATCGAAACCAACCACATAGACACGTCATAATACATCATATGAAGCTACTCAAGATATCAATCCACTGAACGGAATGCTAAAGCTCAAAACGACCGGTCAGGTCGTTACATTCTCCCCCTCTTAAACAAATATTCGTCCTCGAACGCGCTAATAGTAGCCCTAGTGCCATCAAATCACTGTATAAATTCACGTTACATATACACACGGGTGATCCCACGTCACCCCAATCCACATAAGCCCGACAACACCATTTCGGCCAAAAATTATTCCTTTCACCTATGCCGATAAGCCGTAGAACCAATTTCCAACATCCGATCATCCCCCAAATACCCGATTCCTACATAAACTAACTGTATCAACCTCAAGCAACTGCAACAGCTCATGCATACATCCATAACGTATAACCACACGACGTAACACATCACCTATATGCCCATAGCAATAACTCTGACCACAATAGCTGTCTATTACGAAAGCCGGTACCGGTAAATAGCCTCATATTGACTAGAACCTTATTCCAACATTCACAACACCGCTAATGGTGTAAGAAACATGTAGATCTCATAACTACTCACCCAATCAACAAGTCACACCCAATGCCACCTAGACACATACAACGCAATCTGTACCAAACCAACAAATTCGAATACAACTGAAGATGGAAAGAGAGACACATCAGAGAGCTACCTAACAAATCCGATATGCACAACTCCCTGTCAGTACCATACTATGAATCCATGCTACAAGGGAGAAAAAAAACATATGAACTAATCACAAAGGATCTCATCCTTAAATAACTCTACTACGACACATAGCCCGGTCCAAACATATCGATCCACATGAAAACACGAGGATCCTATCCTCACCTCTGAATCACAAGTAGAATAGACATCACACCAACCAAAAACCTTTCACTAAATCAATTCCGCAGAACAAAATCACAACACGCAGCGGACTTCCAATACCTGTAGAGCACCTAAACAACAAGTCATAGCTAAACAATCCAGAAATCACATCAACACCTATCAATATTAAGTAATAGAAAGTTAATCCTAGTCTCATAACTCTCCATAGTGAATAAACCAGAACGATTGACATGGTCTACCACAGTAGGACCCCTCAATAAGTGCAGAAACATAAGTAGGGTACAAGAATCACGAAACATATCCATGTGTGAAGCAAGATAGGATGACTCATACTAATAAATAGGACTCGGATCAAATAAATCTTATGTCGGAACCATACCTGTAGCGGCATCATCTGGTGCAGCAGCCTCAGCCCTGCTAGGGAAAGCATAACAAGGTGCCGAGCCTCCCCCACTAGGATGCCCTCTACGTGCTTATCCTCTACCTCTAGCTGGTTGTGCAGGTGAAGTAGCAACTGGAGTGGAACACACAGCCTGAGTACTCTGATGAATTCCGCCTTTTTGGAGTTTGGGACAATCTCTCATGATGTGCCTAGTATCACCACACTCATAATAACTCCTCTACCGGCATGGCTGTTGGTACTGAGTGTGTGCTGGATGACTGGAATAAACGCTGTAGGAACCCCGTGTAGGGGGTGCACTAAAAGATGACTGTCTTATATGAGTGCCCTAGGGCCCTTCGCTAGCTAGAACACCACGGGTAACCTGAAGTGCAGACTGAACTGGACGACTGACAGAGCCTCCGCCATGATGAGTCAAAGCTGGAAGAGTAGAATCCACTAAATCCTCCAGGTCCTCAAGGCCTCGTGGGCTCCCTATCCCCCTTCTCCTGACCCTGAATATGCTCTAACCTCCTGGAAATCTCCACAACCTACTGAAACGGAGTATTAGTCTCAAATTCTTATGTCATCCCAAGTCTGAGACCATAGATGAGCCTCTCGATAAATTGACGGACTCTCTCTCTAACAGTAGAAACAAAAATAGGTGCATGACAGGATAACTCAATAAACCTCATAGCATACTTAGACACTAAGTCCCCTGCCGCAATTGCTCAAACTCGGTATGCCACGCATCCCTGAGGGTATGTGGAACAAACACCCTAAAAAACAAATCAAAGAACTGAGTCCAAGTATGTGGCGCTACGCCAACTGGCCTACCCTCCTCATAATCCTGCCACCATCTATACGCCGACTGGTCTCGTCCAATTTCACACCTCAATTCAAGGTTATGAAACAGTCGATTGCAATAGTAGTACCCAACAAGAGTCAGGGTCGATTTCCACAAGGAGTTATATGTGGGAGTTACATGTATATATTATAGTACGTGAGTTTGAACTATCTCAACTTACACTTCTACAAGTTGGGGTTGATTTTAAGTCCAATTTAAACTAAGATTGCAAAGTTAAGAAATGAAACTAAAGAATTGTTTTTGTTGTTTTTCAAGTTTTGTAAAAAGCCTAGGGCTATGACCATCACCTAGGTATTTGCCTTATGGGAATATAAATCTTAATGCTTGTTTTGTTGATCGGGGTGTATTATAGCTATCAACTCTCAATTACCCACTCAATACTTCCCGGTCAGAGAGTGATTTTGCCCAATTTGGCTTTCTCAAGTCCAAATAGGTATTGCACAAAACGGTTAATAAAAGCTCAAGTCGGGTAATTACTATCTTTAGGTTGAACCTGTTAATTGGGATTATCAATCTCTCGATTTTAGTCAAGTTGTCCTAGACTAAGTCTCTCTTTTTCAAGTAGAGACTAAGTCAAATAGGCATGAATCAATATTTGCAACCATTAACTCCACAAATTAAAGCAGGACAAGGCTAAATAATAAACATCCAACCATAAACAAGCATCAAATTAAACACCCATAAGGTTTACGCACTAGGGTTAGGTCACAACCTTAGTTAAAATCTAGCTACTCATGCTTGAAATTGAAGAAATAGAAGAATAAATGATAAATAAACTCATATTGTGAAATCAAAATGATAAAGTCTATGTTAAATATCCCAAAATATGAAAAACTACTAAAATAAGTAAAGAGAAACGACTACTGTAGCTGTTGATGTCAAAAAGTTAACCTAAAATTATGAAACTCGTCTATTTATACAGGTCTAGAAATTTCGGACAAAAATAAACTTCGGGAGGTTCTGCGGCCGCACATTTCCATGTGCAGTCCGAAAATTTCTTCAACTTGTCAGGACTGGAGGTCTGCGGTCACATAATTCTGATCTGTGGCTGCAAGACATTCTTTCTGCAGTCCGCAGATTTGTAACTGCAGTTGCACTTGGTCTTCTGCGATCTGCGCTTTTATGTCTGCAGCCGCACGATTCCTGTGCGGTTCGCACTTTGGAAACTTGGGACTTTGCACATTATCTGAACTTTGTTTCTAGCCATCTTTTACAGCCGCACAATTCATGTGCGGTCCGCACTTTGTACAAAAGTCTGCTGGCCTTTCCTTCATCATCTGTGGCCGCAGATGAAATTCTACGGTCCACACTTTGTGAGCTTCTGTGCCTTTTATGGCCTTGAGTTTAAATTACTCCTTTTTAAGTTGGATTTCATCTCGGGAGTCCATCTTCCAATATTCCTGCAATTTAGTGCATTTCATCTGTTTCGGGGACACAATTTAATGCTTTTAGAAAGCGCTAATAAGTGGTCAAAATCCCCACTTATCAACTCCCCCAAACTTAAGTTTTTGCTTGTCTTCAAGCAAATAAATTAGTTCCCACCTCCACAAGTTAAGGGCCATTTCAGCTAATCAAAGATGAGTCATTCACAAATCAATTGGGACCAACAATTACCCACACCACTTATGAATTATCAACAAGGCAACACGTTAAACTTTTATGCACAAATAGTTCTAATATGACACTTGAGCATTAAGAGTTGACTTTATTCATCAAGGAAGCTCGTTCTTTCATGTAGGTCATTGTGGATTCCAAACTCCTCCTCCTCTACTCTCCATTTACCTATCTCGCTTAAGAATTTTAGCACTCAATCCAAAGATTTGCAAAAGGTTCACTCATCTCTCTCAAGAGAATGTCACAAGTACGGCTTTAAGTACCATAGGCTTGTCTCTCATGTAGATCACCACTAATGTAAGCTCATTCGGCTTGAAATCATGTAGGGCTTTTTCGGAATGCAATGAAGGCTTTTGGACAAAGGTTGGATAAGTTATGATAGAGCGGGTTCATCTTTCCTTAAGCACTCTATTTTCTAGTTCTCGGCTCATGCTTTGCCAATTCTTTGAGGAATTTTTCTTTTCCTTGGGGAACTAGAGAGACTTAACATCACTCTTCCTTGATCATGACATTCACTTTCTCCCTCTTTGATTTCTCTATGCTTTGCAACATTACTTTTCTTTGAATCCCTTCAACTCTTCCACTTCTTCACTTTATTTTTGCATTTTTCTTTTTGCTCTTTCCTTTTTTGACTTTCCTTCTCATCATTTCTTTTCTCTTTTTGTGCCTTGATACCTCTTTCAAGTTCCTCGTCTCTCCCCCAAACTTACATTTTTAGCCAATTGTTTCATAAGAGTGTTAAGGAAAGCTCGGGTGCCAAGAGAGGGTCACGACAAACGGGTAAAGGCTTGTAACATGGTTATCAAATGAGAAAGGTTTGAGGCTCAAATGGGTTGACTAGGGATAACAACATTGGTAGGAAATGGAAAACTTCAAGCGGGTCAAGGAAAGCCTACAATCATTTTCCAAGCACAGCAAAACTTAAGATTTCTCCTTGAAACACATTCGGGGCAAGTTCTAGACCATTTGTACGGGTACTTGGACTTGCAACAAAAACATCTCACCTCTCATGCAGATGGATTGTTAAAGTGGATAGAGTCGAGGGCCCACAACGACCATATTCAAGATTGAAAATCACTACGATTCGATTAAACCACTCGATGATTGCCTAAGTCAACACAAGAGTCAAAAAGTCACTAACTAGAGCTATTTCTTTCCAAAAACCTTATTTTTAACCATAAGCACATAGTTAAGTGTGTTGGTACTAAGTGAAGGATGTTTGACTCTTCAAGCATGACTCAATTAGGTCTTTTTATTCATTACTACTACTATTATTACCTAAACACCAAAAACAGAGTCAATCCCTTAAGAAGGTTATCACGCCATCCATCGTTGGGAAGAGTCACCCGGTTCACACAAAAACTACCTTTGGAAAGAATCGTGGCATTAAGAAAACCAAGGGCTTATTATCTGCTAAAACACAAAAAGAAGCTACTAAATCATAAAGAATCTACTAATTCAAAAAGAAGCTACCTATTTAAACACTAACTAATAGGAAAACAAACATAAAGAGACTACAAAGCAAAAACTATTGAAAGCGTAACGAATATACATAATGAGAGAGTAGAGAGAATATATACATAATGAGAAAGAAGAAGAAAATAGTATCAAGTTAATTATAGGCCAAATATCTCAGAATCAGCAAAATATATCAAATAAACTCCAGTCCCCCCTCCCCCCCGAATAAAAATAAGCATTGTCCCCAATGCTTAACAAAATAAGAGTAGAGGAAGGGTAAGAGTGAAGAAAACTTCCTATTGTCTCTTTGGCCATCTCTATGTTCACCGAAGCATCACCGATCTCAGTCTCATCCAACTGGATCTCATCATCAGCAACTCGGGGCGTGACTAGGTTGGTGAATATCTGACGTACTGCCTCGGCAGTGTCAGCAGCAACGTCTGGCTCCTCAGACTGGCCAGCTGGTGCTGTAGGATCTAGGCCTGGGTGGTGCTGGTCAATCAACATGTCAAATGGAATATCTTCGGCTGCTGCAAGCTTGGTAACTTGTCATCGGAGCTTGTCCACGGACTTCTTGGAGGCCTGGGACTTCCGCATCTTCTTTACTTCCTTGCCCAGCTCTTCTATTACTAACCCATGTTGCACCAAACTGGCCATGATTGTGTTTTGATTATCCAAGAGCTTCTTCAGAGTTTCTTCAATTATGGGTGGAATCTGGGGTGCCAGAATGGAGGATTGTTCTGCAACATGACTGGGATATGTCAGACAGCTTTGCAGTAGCTGTTTGCATCTAGATGTTGAGGCTCGCCAGTGTCTTGGAGACTCGCAGCGCAGATAGTGGAGCAGTGGGCATCGGTACCGGCTTCATAGCAAATGTGGAACCGGTAATGGGGGCTGCTGGAGGCATTGAGGCTGGAGGTGAAGGCATAGCTGCTGCACTGGCGGAAGGCTCTACTGATGTAGATGGCATGTCGGCTGTTTTTGCAGCTACCACCGATGGCTCATCAGACTAGCCTATGGTGGTAGTCGGCTTACACTTTTTCTTAGGGTTGTCTGCATCCATCAACGAATACCAGGAGAAGGGCTTCTTCTCCCGCACCTTCGTATCAAAATCTCTCCGCTTCACCGGTGCATCCGTAAGATACTCAGTAATGGTGTTGGGATACGGGTAGGAGGTATCAACCTGCCTGGCGACCACAGATATTTTGGCCGACATCACAACACCCACATTGATCAGGTGACCGACCATGATGGAGGCGACTGGAACTGCCCGCTGGATAGGAAGATTTGTCTTATTCTGACACGGGTCGAGTCAGCTACTAGAAAGGTCTGCCACTTTTTCGCCTCAAAACTCAGTGTGTTTCCGTGAAGACACCCCTGCAATAATTCATAGTGGTGGTGGCCCAGGAGCTGCCAGAATCTCAGCTAGCCATGGCCGAGCTGCATCTCCCATTGTCAACTTCTCCAAATACTGCGCGGGCTGTACATCATCAAACCCCAAGTAGGCATTTAATGTGTGCTGGTCAAAACGCACCTTCAGGTTCCTCATTTGGTTATCTTTGTCCTTTTCTTGATGTGCGCCACATTGGCATAGAACTCCTGGACAAGATATTCCTTTGCATCCACTACGCTTTGGGTGAACCACATCCACCCCTTTTGCTCTCGGAACTTCCTCAAGACTGCCGAGTTATACTTTTCTAAATTTTGTAATTGGAACTGTCGCTCAAGAGTGAGCGACCTCACCGGCCACCACCCAAGGAAGCTAGTAAAGGCAGCCAGACTGACGAACCAGTTCTCCCAGACCTCTTTCTTCTTTGACCGCTCAAGGCCGGCCACTGTAATATCTCCCCCTCGGCCATCATCTGGGATGTCATCAACTATAGTTGCTGGTGCCTCAGGGACAAGTGTAGAGGAGGGCTCAGAAGCCTGACTAGAACTGTTCCAACCCTCAGAGGTGCTATGTGATGTGGAAGGTTTGTCCCGGAGTTGATACCTTCCTGGTGGCTTTGATTGAACAGCCGATAGCTCTTGAATTGAGTTGCCTTCCGATTCTTCCCTAGATGGGGCATAAGAACTAGATTCTGAGGGCTCTGTATTTCTCCCTCAGTCGACTGTAGTCTTCTTTATAATTATCTTTTAGAGGCGAGGGTAAAGCACTCTTGCCTCGACCCCTGGAAGGTTCACCCCTCCCCTTTGAAGTATCACCTCTGCCTCGAGATCTAACCATTTTTCTGTATCAAGCAACAGCAGGTGTCAGTTGTAATTTAAGTTCAAACATATAAGAACACACCAGAGAGACAGTGAACATCACAGTGTAAAACATGCTTGCATGGTAGGGGAGTGCGGTCCACAGAATTATCAGTGTGGCTGCAGACTGCGCATTGCGGACCACACAATTTAAACTTGCGGCCGCAGAGTTGGATTTGCGGTCCGCACAATTGTGAGTGCGACCATAGAATTGGAATGCAGTCCCCACAATGTCATTACGGCCGCAGTTTAGATGCCACTAATATGCCAACTCTTTGATAATATAGAGTGGGTTATTTTGCGGCCGCAATCACTTTTCTGCGGTCCGCACATTTTCTATTATGGCCGCACATGTGTGTCATCAAATTGACAACTCTCTGATAACAGAGAAGTAGTTGTTCTGCAGCCGCGATGGGATTTTTGCTGTCTGCACAATTTTCATTACGGCCGCAGAATCGTGCCAGACTAAAGGTATCCTAATCTTAACTTTTGCGGACAGCACAATTTCTTATGCGGCCGCAGATTTCAAAACAAATACGAACAGGGTTCTAGGGTTTGCAATTTTTGCACAAATTTCACATGGTGGCAGTGTATAATCGTGAAAACCTATTTACTCATTTCCTATAGAGCAAGTACCAGTTGACCCACTACAGTTTTAACTCCATATGGTTGTATAATTGAATTCTACTAACAAATGGCCTAAAACTAACTAACAAATTGTAGATTAAACTAAAAATTGAAAAATTCTACAAGTAATTGAGGCATACCAGACATGAAGTGGTGCAAATGAGTGATCACGAATGTTGATTGTGTGTGCCAAATGATTTACCGGACGATTTCAATATTTTAGATTTGTGAGTGCTCAGAAAGGGAAAAACTGCAACAGTAACCCTAGGCCTTCTATTTATACTAAGGGTTCTGACTGAGGGACAAAGGGTTGAGTGCGGCCGCAGAATTTCTACTGCGGTCCGCACTCTATTACTTGGGGCTCAGAAGCCCTTGTTGATTTGCGGTTTGTAGAATTTGCTGTGCAGCTGCAGATTCAATTGCGCTCCGCAAAATATGGGTTGTGGCCAAAGATTAGCTATTTCTCTGACAAACCAATTTCAGAGAGTTGGCATTTTTCCCTTTCAATTTGTGCGGTCCACAGTGCAATTGTGAGGCCGCAGAGCCCCTTTTGCTGTAGCAACCAAAATTGTGCGGTCCGCACAATACACTTGCGGTCCGCACTTCTTACCACACTTAGCTAATTTTCTGGGCACGATTCCTGTAAAGTACACTCATCCCTGCAACACACTTCAAACCCGTTAGCACAAAATAGCACTTATCTACGAAAGAATAAAAGAAAAGA
This sequence comes from Nicotiana obtusifolia, assembly GCA_002018475.1. Classification (NCBI taxonomy): domain Eukaryota; kingdom Viridiplantae; phylum Streptophyta; class Magnoliopsida; order Solanales; family Solanaceae; genus Nicotiana; species Nicotiana obtusifolia. The sequence continues at coordinate 66,228 of MCJB01024305.1, forward strand.
AAAAGAAACATGGGCTGCCTCCCAAGAAGCGCCCGATTTAATGTCGCGGCACGACGTAGATTACCATCATTTGAAATGAATAATTGTCACCACGTGGCCATCATCAACCTTTCCATAAATAATGCTTCATCCGGTGACCATTGACTCGGAATACCTCATCATTTTTGTTCTTCAAGTCCAATGCACCAAAAGGTGTCACATCCACAATTTCAAAGGGACCACTCCATTTAGATTTAAGCTTTCGAGGAAACATTTTCAACCGTGAGTTGAACAACAAAACAAGATCGCCCACCTTGAACTCATTGTTCCAAATGTATTTGTTATGAAGGTACTTCATCTTCTCTTTGTACAAGGACGAACTTGCATAGCTTGGTACCAGAACTCATCTAATTCATTCGAATGTGCAACCCGCAAGTTAGCGACTGCATCCCAATCAAGATTCAATTTCTTTAAAGCCCATATGGCTTTGTGCTCAAGTTCCACTGGAAGATGACATGCTTTTGACAAACAAAACCTATATGGAGACATCCCAATAGGAGTTTTGAAAGCAATCTGATAAGCCCATAATGCTTCATCAAGCTTCTTTGACCAATCCGTTTGGGTTAGCATTCACTATTTTGGACAGGATACTCTTTATCTCCCGGTTGGAGACTTCCACTTGACGCTAGCCTGTGGATGATAGGGAGTCGTAACTTTATGAGTGACACCATACTTGTTAAGCAAAGAGTCAAAAACCTTGTTGCAAAAATGCGACCCCCCATCGCTTATGATAGTTCGCGGAGTATCAAATCTTGTGAAAATATTCTTCTTCAAGAACACCACCACACTTCTCGCTTTATTGTTGGGTAGAGCAATGGCCTCAACCCATTTAGAAACATAATCAACCGCGACCAAGATGTAGGTGTTTCCACAAGAACTCACAAAAGGACCCATGAAGTCAATACCCCACACATCAAATATATTAATCTCCAAAATGGTAGTGAGAGGCATTTCAATTTTCTTCGAGATCCCAGCGGCCCTTTGACATTCATCACACATTTTCACTAACTCACTTGCATCCTTATAAAGAGTGGGCAAATAGAAATCGCAACTTAGCACTTTGGTCGACGTTCTTGCTCCGCATTGCTCTTCTTCCAGTTTACATCTTCTAAACACCCCATCCGTACAAATCCGGAAAAGGTATGGTTCATCCCAATAATAATCTTCACAATCCCATTTGAGCTTCTTCCTTTGGTTTGACGAGAACTCATCCGGGATGATTCAACACACAAGAAAATTTGCTAGATCGGCGAACCATGGCACCTCCTTCATTGAAATAGCCAAGAGTTGCTTATTAGGGAAGGAGTCATTGATTTCAAGGCCATCATGCGGCCTCCCCTCCTCCTCCAAACGAGACAAGTGGTCCGCCACTTGCTTTTCACTCCCTTTTCTATCTTGGATGTCAATATCAAACTCTTGCAAAAAAAGCACCCATCTCATCAACCGAGCTTTGGAATCTTTCTTGCTCATAAGATAACGGCCGCATGATCCGTGTGGACAATAACTTTTGCACCCATCAAGTACGGGAGGAACTTCTCAATTGCAAACACAATGACAAGGAGCTCTTTCTCCATAACGGTATAGTTGACTTGGGCACCATTCATGGTCTTACTAGCATAGTAGATCGGATGAAAAAACTTGTTGATGTGTCGCCCCAAAACAGCCCCAACCGCTACGTCACTAGCATCACACATGAGCTCAAAAGGGATACTCCAATTTGGAGTGGTAATGATGGGAGTAGTTGTCAACTTGAACTTTAACGATCCAAAGGCTCTCATGCAATCATCATTGAAGTTAAACTTAGCATCTTTCTCAAGAAGTTTGCACAAAGGGTTCACCACTTTAGAGAAATCTTTGATGAAGCGCCGGTAAAACCCCACGTGGCCTAAGAAACTCCGCACAACATTCACCGAAGTTGGAGGTGGAAGTTTAGAAATCACCTCAATCTTTGCCTTGTCAACTTCAATTCCATTCTTTGAGATCTTGTGGCCAAGGACAATGCCTTCCTCGACCATGCAATGACACTTCTCCCAATTGAGCACCAAATTCGTTTCTTCACATCTTGCCAACACTTTGTCTGAATTTGCAAGACAATCATCAAAGGAATCCCCAACCACCGAGAAGTCATCCATGAAAACTTCAAGGTAGTCTTCCACCATGTCCGTGAAGATAGCCGTCATACACCTTTAAAAAGTCGCCGGTGCATTACACAACCCCAAATGGCATCCATTTGAAGGCAAAAGTATCGTAGGGACACGTAAAGGTTGTTTTCTCTTGATCCTCCGGAGCAATAAGGATTTGGTTGTAGCCCGAATATCCATCAAGAAAGCAATAGAAAGCACGGCTGGCCAACCTATCAAGCATTTGGTCAAGGAAGAGAATTGGAAATAATCCTTCCTTGTGACTTTGTTGAGCTTGTGATAGTCCGTACACACTCTCCAACCGGTCATCGTTCTCATAGGAATCAACTCATTCTTGTCATTGGTGACCACCGCTATGCCCCCCTTCTTTGGGACACATTGAACAGGAGAAGTCCACGAACTATCGGAAATGGGGTAGACAACCCCAGCATCCAACCACTTGATAATCTCCTTTTTGACAACTTCTTGAATAGCCTCATTTGGTATCCTTTGATGTTCAATAGATGGTTTGGCATCTTCCTCCAAGTTGATCTTATGCATGTGGGGCTTATCCCCCCGGATATCTGCCAATGTCCACCAAATAGCCTTCTTCCTCTTATGTAGCACCGCTAATGTAGAATCTACCTGCACGTTAGTCAAACAAGAGGAAAGAATAACCGGTAAAGTTGAACAAAGGCTAAGAAATTCATACTGAAGATGTGGAGGCAATGGCTTCAACTTCAAGGTAGGATGCTCTTCAATGGAAGGCTTTGTAGGAGGAGTTTTCCTATTTTCAAGATCCAAGGATAGATTCCGGGGTGCATAATTGTACAACCCCATTCCTTGCAAAGAGTTCACACATTCCATGAAGCCATCCATCTCGTCATCATCAAAGTTGAGCAAGACGGCCTCCAAGATTCACCAACATTTATTGTGGCACTTGCATCATCAACAATAACACAGGTCACCAAGTCCACAAAAGAACACACCTCATGGCTATTTGGTTGCCGCATGGATTTGCACACATGGAAAATCACTTTTTCATCACCCACTTGAAAGGCGAGCTCTCCGGCTTCAACATCACAAAGAGCCTTCCCCGTAGCAAGGAAAGGTCTTCTAATAATAACCGGCACCTCATAGTCAACTTCGCAATCAAGAATGACAAAATCCGCCGGAAGAATGCATTTATCAACACGAATCAAGACATCTTCAATCACTACCATGTCTCTTCATGGTACGATCGGCCATTTGCAATATCATAGAGGTGGGCCTTGGTTTCCCAATTCTCAAGGTCTTGAAAACCGAATATGACATCAAATTGATACTTTCCCCAAGATCACAAAGAGCTTTAGGAAACTCGACGCTTCCAATTGTACAAGGAATTTTGAAAGTACCGGGACCTTCCAATTTAGGAGCCATTAAGTGCACAATTGCACTCACTTGATGAGTAACCTTGATAGTTTCAAAATTCATTGACCGCTTCTTTGTCACAAGATCCTTCACAAACTTTGCATAACCGGGCATTTGTTCCAAAGCTTCAACTAATGACACATTGATTGAGAGACTCTTTATCATTTGAATAAACTTTTTGAATTGGTTTTCACCATTTTGCTTGGAAAGCCTTTGAGGGTATGGAGGTGAAGGCATAGGCAATTATGCCTTAGCCTTTTGCACTACCGGTTCCAGTATATCAATAACGTGATCCCTAGATGAGTTCACTTCCTCTTGAGTCTTTTTCACAGTATCATCAATATCAATCCGAACTTCATCATTTATTTGCACCACATTGTTTGGGACCTCTTTTTCTTGTACCACTTGCTCATCATCCACAAGTTGCCTTTGACTTGAGGTGAGTGCATCCCCACCTCTTCCACTTCTTGTAGTAACGGCCATGGTATGCCCCCTGTTGTTCCCACCTTTTGGGTTCACCACCGTGTCACTTGGTAGTGCCCCCTTAGGACGAGAATTAAAGAGCTTGAGAGATTTGCTCCATTTGCACTTCTAGGTTGCTGATCGATGTGTTATGTGAGGCAAGTTGAGCATCCGAATCGGCATTCTTTTCCATCATTTGCTTGAACATTTTCTCAATACGCCCGATTGCCTTGATTATTATTCCATCCGCCTTGATTGTTACCTCCCTAATTACCTTGATTATTGTCATTCCAATTTTCTTGGTTGTTGTTATGCCAATTCCCTTGATTTTTTCCACCACTCCAATTACCTTGGTTGTTAGAATTTCAATTGCCTTGATTGTTTTGAGGTCGCCATTGTTGTTGATTTGGGCCTTGAAAATTGTTTCGTTGCCCTTGGAAGTTGTTCACATATTGCACCTCCTCCTCTTGTTCATTGTAAAAATCATCTTGGTCAAACCCACTATCATCTTGTACATAATTCTCCACTCGATGTTGCACTCGTGGACCCTTGGTCCTTCTTTTGTTCACCATCATGTTCACTCCTTCCATGGCATTGACTTGCTTAGGATGTTGCACTTGTTGAAGTTGAGTCTTTACTAGTTGGTTCATGGTGGTAGACAATTCAGCTATGGCTTTCCCATGGTCATGCAACTCTTTGTGAAGGTGGATCACGTTGGGATCACCACACATTGGTTGGTCGTATTAATCCCACGATAAAAGGTTTGTTGTTCCGTTATATCGTTGTTGGGACATTCCTTGACCATTGTTCTATACCTCTCCCATATCTCGTGCAGTGGTTCATTAAGCTCTTACTTGAATGCTAGAATCTCATCCCGAAGTGTATCCATGTGCCCCGGAGAAAAGAACTTCGAAATAAACTTTTCCGCCAATTCATCCCAAGTGTGAATGGAATAGTTCGGCAAACGTTCCAACCAATTTAAAGCTTTCTCCCGTAAAGAGAAGGGAAAAAGCCTTAGCCTCAATGCATCCTCGGAGACATTTATTTCTTTGCTCCCCCAACAAGTGTCCACAAACCCCTTCAAATGTTTGTATTTTGACTTGGAGCACCGGTGAAGAAACCTCATTGCTCTAGCAAAGTGAGCATCACGTTGGTGATTTGAAAGTTGCCCTCCCGAATACGGAGAGGGACTATTGCACTTGCATAGCCTTCATTGGGTAACACCCGGTCTGGAGCCGCTCGTGGTGGAGGTAGGGGTGGAGCGGGTACATTGTCATGAGGTACTCAGCCTCTTCTATTGGCTTGAGGTTCAAGAGGAACCTTAACCACTCGGTCATCCTCAACGTCGACATCCCCCAAAGCAATATTTTCGATCTCATTGTTTGCCATGGTTGTGCCTACAATTTTTCAAAAAAGTTAGTAATACGGAAGTAAAAGAAGACATTCCAAAAACACACCCAAATATATGGCTAACACCGTTTTTAACTCACCAACAATGGCGCCAAAATTGATCGCGTCCAATTGCACACATCAAAAGAGGTATGAAACGGTCGTTTGCAATTATAGAAACCCAACTAAGAGTGAAGGAGCTAAGATGAGAGTTAGGAGTATACATTTTAATGAGCGTGATTGAATTATCGATATTTCACTTCCACAAAAAGGTTTGTATGTTATTTCTAATTTGACACTAAAGATTGCAGAAATAAAAAAAGAAGACTAGGATAATTTTTTTTTTTTTGAGGTTTTTCAAATTGATAAAAAGCCTAGGGATGTGACCATTACCTAGGTGTTTGCCTAATGGGATAAAAACTTTAATGCTTGTTTTGTTGATCAAGGTGTATTATATCTATCAACTCTTAATTACCCACTCAATACCTCCCGGTCAGAGAATGGTTTTGCCCAATTTGGCACTTCTTCTGAGGCCGCACAATTCTTGTGCGGTCCGCAATTCACAGGGACTCGAGACTTGAAAATTCGCACACTCTCTAGACTTGAGTCCTAGAACAGCTGTTGCAGCTGCAATAATTCATGTGCGGTCCACAATTTGCAAAAATATTTGCTGAATTTTGCTTCTTTGTTTGCAGCCGCAGGTTGAATTCTGCGGTCCGCAATTACTTTTGCAGCCGCAGAATTCCTGCTGCGGACCGCACATTGTATGCTTCTGTGCCCTTTTGTTGCCTTCTGCTTGGACTACTTCTCTTTGAGCCGGATTTCATCTCGGGAGTCCAACTTCCATCATTCCTGTAAATTTGTACATTTCATTAGTTTCGGGAATGCAATTCAATACTTTTAGACTAAAACAAAAGCTAAAAGGCGCTAATAAGTAGTCAAAATCCCCACTTATCACAGATCACCAACCCCTGAAAAGACTGAGCATCTATTTTGCTCGGGAACTTTTGCAAAAACAATATGGTCTTATTTTTTTGCTCTATTTGATATTTCTGGCAGGGATATTCACTTGTTACAACAACTACACTCCTGGTGGAGCCTCAGAGTTATGAATATAGTAGCTTCTTTATAACCAAGTTATTGCCGCAAATAATTATGTGGGAATTGTGGAAGTCAAGGTGTGCCAGCAAGTACGGCTCTGAGCTACATTCTATCCAAAGTTGTATGGCTATGATCTTTTTCAATCTCTCTGTGTTTGGTTCAACAAAAATTCGGACAGTTACGGATGGAAAAAACATGGGAAAAGCTGCAGCACATTGTTGACCAACCTATTACTCAGAGAATGTACAAAGTAGTGAAGTGGTCTAGACGTCCTCCTTTATACTACAAGGTTAACAGTGATGGAAGTTGTGCGGAAGGGGCTTATGGAGCTGGTGGAGTAATTAGAGATTGCAATGGAACACTTATCATGGCGTACTCGGTATCTTAGGTCAAGGGACGAGCAATTGGCAAAAGGACATGCCATGCTCTTGGTACTGCATCATTGTTGGATAAAATAATGGTGGAAGCTGATTCAAAGGTGTTAGTTTCTGCTGTCAATGAAGAATCAAGCACACCATGGAGGCTGCTGCAAATTGTGGATAAAATCAAGCAGATTGTAAGTGAAAAAGGAGCAGCAGTAAAGCACTACTACAGAGAAGCGAATAAAGTCACAGACAAACTAGCACTAATAAGTCATCTCCACAAGCAGGCTATTGTATTTTCGGACCTTACTGGATTGCCGAGACAAATCAGAGGGTTGCACCAGCTAGATAGATGGGAAAATAGCGTCCTTTTGAATCAGACAAATGAAAGCTTCAGAGATATATTTTGAACCACGTTAAGGTGAGCTGTTAGATAATAGTCTATGTAGGAGGTTGGTTATGTTTTTTCTACACTATGTATTAACTAGCAACAGAACTTGTGCACCAAGCTCACAAAGGATATGAAAGGGTCATGTGAATGGCCCCCTTTCCCAAATGTAGCAGCACTTTCCACTCGTTAATAAAAGTTTGGTTAGTTTTAAAAAAAATGAAAATCATTTGAACGACACTGACAATTTGTTTGCTTGTAACGAAAGTTCCTCTTTTAACAATTTTAGAGTTAAAAAAACGCAATTGATATTGCGAGACTCAATTAAAACAATTAAAAAATTTCAAAGTTTTGAATTCGAAAATTAATTTTTGTAAACTGTGGATTGGGTGCTGTTGCAAATGATTGGGAATCCACTTTGGAGTTTATATCTCAATTTTGAGAGAACTTAGTAAATATTCGAGATGGTTTTGGTTGGAATTTCAAATTGAAACTCGAAGAAGAAGACATAAATAAATTATATATATTTACATAATATATACAACTAATAAAATTGTATATAAATTGTACGTAAATTGCAGTTTTTGACCAGATTCTATACAAAAATTTGTATTTAAGTTGTAGATATACATATATATATATATATATATATATATATATATATATATATATATATAT
>MCJB01024305.1:74196-89651 GCA_002018475.1 Nicotiana obtusifolia
TTGTGCTCAAGTTCCACTGGAAGATGACATGCTTTTGACAAACAAAACCTATATGGAGACATCCCAATAGGAGTTTTGAAAGCAATCTGATAAGCCCATAATGCTTCATCAAGCTTCTTTGACCAATCCGTTTGGGTTAGCATTCACTATTTTGGACAGGATACTCTTTATCTCCCGGTTGGAGACTTCCACTTGACGCTAGCCTGTGGATGATAGGGAGTCGTAACTTTATGAGTGACACCATACTTGTTAAGCAAAGAGTCAAAAACCTTGTTGCAAAAATGCGACCCCCCATCGCTTATGATAGTTCGCGGAGTATCAAATCTTGTGAAAATATTCTTCTTCAAGAACACCACCACACTTCTCGCTTTATTGTTGGGTAGAGCAATGGCCTCAACCCATTTAGAAACATAATCAACCGCGACCAAGATGTAGGTGTTTCCACAAGAACTCACAAAAGGACCCATGAAGTCAATACCCCACACATCAAAGATATCAATCTCCAAAATGGGAGTGAGAGGCATTTCATTCTTCTTCGAGATTCCACCAGCCCGTTGACATTCATCACATCTTTTCACCATATTGTTTGCCTCTTTGTAAAGAGTGGGCCAATGAAAACCGCAACTTAGAACTTTGGCCGTCGTTCTTGCTCCGCCATGGTGACCCCCATAAGGCTAAGAATGGCAAGCCTCAAGAATATCACTTTGCTGTTCGTCCGGCACACATCTTCTAATTACCCCATCCTTGAAAATCTAGAAAAGATATGGCTCATCCCAGTAATAATCTTGACAATCCTGTTTGAGCTTCTTCCTTTGATTTGAAGAGAACTCATCCGGGGTGATTCCACAGACAAGGAAGTTTGCTAGATCCACAAACCATGGTACCTCCATCATTGAGATAACCAAGAGTTGCTCATTGGGGAATGAGTCACTGATTTCAAGGCCATCATGCGGCCTCCCCTCCTCCTCCAAACGAGACAAGTGGTCTGCCACATGATTTTCACTCCCTTTCGATCTTGGATGTCAATATCAAACTCTTGAAATAATAGCACCCACATTATCAACCGAGATTTTGAATCTTTCTTGCTCATAAGATAGCGAAGTACCGCATGATCTGTATGAGCAATAACCTTTGCACTCATCAAGTATGGGCGAAACTTCTCAATTGCAAACACAATGGCAAAGAGATCTTTCTCTGTAATGATGTAATTGAGTTGTCCATCATTCATGGTCTTACTAGCATAGTAGACTAGATGAAAAATCTTGTTCATGCGTTGCCCCAAAACTGCTCCAACCGCTACATCACTAGCATCGGACATGAGCTCAAAAGGAATACTCCAATTAGGAGCAGTGATAATGGGAGTGGTGGTCAACTTAATCTTTAGCAATTCAAAGGCTCTCATGCAATCGTCATTAAAGTGAAACTAAGCATCTTTCTCTAAGATCTTGCACAACGGGTTCACCACTTTAGAAAAATCCTTGATGAAATGCCGGTAGAACCCCGCGTGACATAAGAAACTTAGCACGCCTTTCACCCAAGTTGAAGGTGGAAGTTTAGAACAACCTTTGCCTTGTCGACCTCTATGCCACGCTTTGAAATTTTGTGGCCAAGGACAATGCCTTCCTCGACCATGAAATGGCATTTCTCCCAATTTAGCACCAAGTTCGTTTCTTCACACCTTGACAATACTTTATCCAAATTTGCCAAGCAATCATCAAAGGAATCCCCGATTACCGAGAAGCCATCCATGAAGACTTCAAGGTAGTCCTCGACCATATCCGTGAAGATCGCCATCATATACCTTTGAAAAGTCGCCGGTGCATTACATAAGCCAAATGGCATCTGCTTGAAAGCGAAAGTACCAGAGGGACATGTGAAAGTTGTTTTCTCTTGATCTTCCGGAGCAATAAGGATTTGGTTGTAGCCTGAATATCCATCTAGAAAGCAATAGAAAGCACGACCGGCCAACCTATCAAGCATTTGGTCAAGTAAGGGGAGTGGAAAATGGTCCTTCCTTGTGACTTTGTTTAGCTTGCGATAGTCTATACACACTCTCCACTCAGTCACCATTCTTGTGGGAATCAACTCATTCTTGTCATTGGTGACCACCGTCATGCCCCCTTCTTTCGGACAAATTGCACTGGAGAAGTCCACGAACTATCGAAAATGGGGTAGACAACTCCAGCATCCAATCACTTGATAATCTCCTTTTTGACCACGTCTTGCATAGCTTTGTTGAGTCTCCTTTGATGTTCAATAGATGGTTTGGCATCTTCCTCAAAGTTAATCTTGTGCATGCAAAATGCAGGGCTTATTCCCCTAATATCCGCCAAAGTCCACCCAATAGCCTTCTTCCTCTTGTGGAGCACCGCCAATATAGAGTCAACCTGCATGTTAGTCAAACAAGAGGAAAGAATAACCGGTAAAGTAGAGCAAGGACCAAGAAATTCATACCTAAGATGTGGAGGCAATGGATTCAATTCCAGGGTAGGAGGCTCTTCAATTGAAGTCTTTGTAGGAGGATTTTTCCTATTCTCAAGATCCAAGGAAAGTTTTCGAGGTGCATAGTTGTACGACCCCATTCTTCGCAAAGAATTCACACATTCCTTGAAGCCATCCATCTTGTCATCATCAAATTTGAGGAAGACGGCCTCCAACATATCACCCACATTAATCGCGGCACTTCTATCATCAATAATCACATCGATCACCAAGTCTGCAAAAGAACACATCTCATTGCTATTTGGTTGCCGCATAGATTTGCCCACGTAGAACACCACCTTTTCATCACCCACCTGGAAAGTGAGTTCCGACTTCTACATCAACAAGAGCCTTCCCCGTAGCAAGGAATGTTCTTCCAAGAATAATCGGCACCTTGTAGTCCACTTCACAATCAAGAATAACAAAATCTGCCGGAAGAATGAAATTATCCACATGAACCAATAAATCTTCAATCACCCAACAGTCTCTTCATTGTACGATCGGCCATTTGTAATCTCATAGATGTGGATCTTGGTTGCCCAATTCCCAAAGTCTTGAAAACCAAAGAGGGCATCAAATTGATACTTGCCCCAAGATCACAAAGAGCTTTAGCAAACTCGGCACTTTCAATGGTACAAGGAATTGTGAAAGCACCGGGATTTTCTAATTTAGGAGCCATCGAATGCACAATTGCACTCACTTGATGAGTGACTTTGATATCTATTATTTTGGAGATTTATAATTCTTCCGTTTTATTGGATGAAATTTCAATGAAAATTCATCGACCGCTTCTTTGTCGCCAAATCCTTCATAAACTTTGCATAACCTGGCATTTGCTCCAAGGCTTCAACTAACGACACATTTATTGAGAGACTCTTCATCATGTCAATGAACCTTTTGAATTGATTCTCGCCATTTTGCTTGGCGAGCCTTTGAGGATATGGAGGAGGTGGCTTAGGCAATGGTGCCTTAGCCTTTTGCACTACCGGTTCCGGTATGTCAATAACATGATCCCTAGAAGGGTTCACCTCCTCTTGAGTCTCTTCCACAATGTCATCAATATCAATCCGCAGTTCATCATTTTCTTTCACCAAAATTGTTCGGGATCTCTTCTTCTTCTTCTACCACTTGCTCATCATCCATAAGTTGCCTTTGACTTGAGGTGGTGCATTCCCCCCTCTTCCACTTCTTGTAGTAACAGCCATGCCATGCCCCGTGTTATTCCCGCCCTTTGGGTTTACCATCCCGTCACTTGGTAATGCCCCCTTAGGACGAGAATTTAAAGCTTGAGAGATTTGCCCCATTTGCACTTCTAAGTTGCTGATCGATGTGTTGTGTGAAGCAAGTTGCGCATTGGAATCGACATTCTTCTTCATCATTTGCTTGAACATGTTCTCAATACGGCCCATTTCATTGTTAAGAACTAGGACCATGGGAAGGATAAGGAGGTGGGTTGCTTGGTTGTTGATACATCGGGGGCCTTTGAAAATCCGGCCCTCGATTTCGTTGATTGTTATTCCACCCGCCTTGATTGTTGCCTCCCCAATTGCGTTGGTTATTGTTGTTATGCCGATTCCCTTTATTATTGCCTCCACTCCAATTGCCTTGATTGTTGTAGTTATTCCAATTGCTTTGATTGTTTCCACCACTCCAATTGCCTTTATTTTTGTTGTTATACCAATTGCTTTGGTGTTGGCTTGGGCCTTGGAATTTGTTTCTTTTCCCTTGAAAGTTGTTCATATATTGGACCTCTTCTTCTTGGTATTTGTAGGAATCCTCTTGCTCAAACCCACTATCTTCTTGCACAAAACTTTCCACTCTTTGTTGCACTTGCTGACCCTTTGTTCTCCGTTTGTTCACCATTATGTTTACTCCCTCCATTGCATTGACTTGCCTCGAGTTTTGCACTTGTTGAGGTTAAGCCTTTGCCATCTGGTTCATGGTGGTGCTCAATTTGGCTATGGCCTGCCCATGATCATGCAATTCTTTGTGAAGGTGAATCACATTGGGGTCCCCTTGTGGAACATTAGCCCGGGATTGCCACGCCGATGAAGTATCTCCATCTCATTCAAAATATCACACGCCTTGGAATAAGGCGTAGTCATGAAGTTTCCACCGGCAAGTTGATTCACTACACATTAGTTGGTTGTATTGATCCCTCCATAGAAAGTTTTTTGAATCATGTTTTCCGTCATATCGTTGTTGGGGCACTCTTTCACTATTGTTCTATACCTTTCTCATATCTCGTGCAGTGGTTCATTGGGCTCTTGCTTGAATGCTAGAATTTCATCCCGAAGTGTAGCCATGTGACCGGGAGAGAAGTACCTAGAAATAAATTTCTCTGCCAATTCATCCCAAGTATGAATGGAATGGTTTAGTAAACGTTCCAATCAATCAAAAGCTTTCCCCCATAGAGAGAAGGGAAAAAGCCTTAGCCTCAAGGCATCCTCGGAGACATTAGTTTGTTTACTCCCCCCACAAGTATCTACGAACTCCTTCAGTGTTTGTATGCATTTTGACCCGGTGCACCGGTGAAGAACCCTTGTTGCTCGAGCAAAGTGAGAATCACGTTGGTTATTTGAAAGTTTCCCGCCCTATTACAAGAAGGGACTATAGCACTTACATACCCTTCATTCGGCAACACCCGGTGTGGAGCCGCTCTTAGTGGAGCTGGGGTGGAGCGGGTATATTTTTATGAGGCACTCGGCCTCGGCTATTTGCTTGAGGTTCAAGATGGACCTCATCCATTTGATCATCCTCAACGTCCACATCCCCCAAAGCTATGTTTCCGAGCTCATTGTTTGCCATGATTGCACCTATAATTTTTAAACACGTTAGTAACAGGAGGGAAAATAAGATATTTCAAAAACACACCTAAATTATAGTTAACACCATTTTTTAACTCCCTAGAAACGACGCCAAAAATTGATCTCGTCCAATTTCACACCTCAATTCAAGGTTATGAAACGGTTGATTGCAATAGTAGTACCCAACAAGAGTTGGGATCGATTTCCACAGGGAGTTATACATGGGAGTTAGGCGTATATATTATAGTATGTGAGTTTGAACTATCTCAATTTAGACTTCCACTAGTTGGGGTTGATTCTATGTCCAATTTAAACAAAGATTACAAAGAAATGAAGCTAGAGAATTGTTTTTGTTGTTTTTCAAGTTTTGTAAAAAGCCTAGGGCTATAACCATCACCTAGGTGTTTGTCTTATGGGATATAGATCTTAAAGCTTGTTTTGTTGATCGGGGTGTATTATAGCTATCAACTCTCAATTACCCACTCAATACCTCTCGATCAGAGAGTGATTTTGCCCAATTTGGATTTCTCAAGTCCAAATTGGTATTGTACAAAACGGTTGATAAAAGCTCAAGTCGGGTTATTACTATCTCTAGGTTGAACCCTTTAATTGGAATTATCAATCTCTCGATTGATCCAATTTCTTGTTAGCCAAGTTGTCCTAGACTAAGTCTCTCTTTCTCAAGTAGAGACTAAGTCATATAGGCATGAACTAATGTTTGCAACCATTAATTTCACAAATTAAAGCATGAACAAGGCTAAATAATAGACACCTTAACCATAAACGAGCATCAAATTAAATACCCATAAGGTTTCCACACTAGGGTTGGGTCACAACCCTAGTAAAAATCTAGCTACTCATGCTTGAAATTGAAGAAATAGAAGAAATAGAAGAAGAAATGATAAATAAACTCATATTGTGAAATCAAAATGATAAATCTATGTTAAAATATCCCAAAATGTGAAAAACTACTACAAGAAGTAAAGAGAAATGGCTACTGTAGCTGCTGATGTCAAAAAGTTAACCTAAAATTGTGCAACTCGTCTATTTATAAAGGGCTGGAAATTTTGGACAAAAATGCCCTTTGAGAGGTTCTGCGGCCGCACAATTCTATGTGCGATCCGCTGATTTCTTCAACTTGTCAGGACTGGAGGTCTGCGGCCGCATAATTCTGATCTGCGGTTGCAAGACATTTTTTATGCGGTCCGCAGATTTGTAATTGTGGTCGCACTTGGTCTTCTGCGATCCGTACTTTTATGTCTGCGGCCGCAAGGCACTTCTTTTGTGGCCGTACAATTCCTGTGCGGCCCGCACTTCTAAGGGCTTGGAAACTTGGGACTTTGCACATTCTCTGAACTTTGTTCCTAGCCATCTTTTGCGGCCACATAATTCATGTGTGGTCCGCACTTTGTACAAAAGTCTGCTGGCCTTCCTTTTATCATCTGCGGCCGTTGATGAAATTCTGCGGTCCGTACTTTGTGAGTTTCTGTGCCTTTAATAGCCTTGAGTTTAGATTACTCTTTTTTGTGTTGAATTTCATCTTGGGAGTCCATCTTCCAATATTCCTGAAATTTAGTATATTTTATCAGTTTTCGGGGATACAATTCAATGCTTTTAGACTAAAATAAAAGCTAAAAGGCGCTAATAAGTAGTCAAAATCCCCACTTATCACCGACTCCATCAACTGGAAAATAGTAAGGGCAACCCCGCTCCCGTGGTGCGCAGAATACGGTGACACTGCTAGAAAATCCTGCACACCCTCAGAAGCTGCTCCGCTGTAAGTAGGAGGAAAATACTTCTTGAACTTCTCAAGTCTCTTCTGCTCCTCCTCTGATGCTACTAGCCTGACCTCAGGCTAAACCGCGATAACAGGTTGTACCGGCATAACACCCAGTACCTGATCAACATGGGCCCGCTGCTCTGGAGTATGGGCAGCGGGAATCTAAGCTCCTCCCCCAGCCTGTGAAGTAGCTGGTGCAACTGGGATCAATCCCGCCTGATCCAAGGTACAAAACATGCTCAAGAAATGTGCAAAAGTCTCCTGGAGTCCAAGGGTAGTAATAGGCATCTCAGGTGCCTGCTCCCCAACCGGAGCTACTGGTGGCTCCTCGGTCGCTGCTCTGGCAGGTGCTCTAGTTGTAGCACGTGCCCCTCCTCGATCTCTACCTCGGCCCTGGCCTCTCGCGGCTCTAGCAGGGGCATGGGTGTCTTCTCAGCTGATCCGGTAGTGCGTGTCCTCACCATCTGTGAGAAAATAGAAATAGAAAGGCTCAAACTCTGAAATCAATAAATCCGCACAATAGGAATGAAAGAAGTCAAATTTTTCAAATAATTTCGTTGCTTCTCGAAGATAAGTACAAACGTATCACAATCTGCAAAACTCTACTAAACCTGCTCGTGACTCGTAGAACCTATGATCCTAGGGCTCTAATACTAACTTGTCACGATCCAAAATCTCACCTTAAGGATTGTAATAGAGCCAGTCTCCAAGACTAGGCAAGCTGATCACTTACAAAAGTTAAAACAATTAACATGATATCTTTAAAGCTAGATTTAATATAAATACCGAAATAAAGGTGATACAAGCCTATGTGGCAATATTCACAACAATCCTCCCAAGACTAGGTAGTATAGAATCATGAACTCTATTGAATACATCAAAATAACTCAAAATACAATATTGTTCGGATAAAGAATTGACAGTAATAATGTAAGGAAAGGACTTCAAAGAACTGCGGCGATCGAGCAGCTCTACCTTGAATCCTCGCGATTAAGAAGCTAACACGACCTAGGTACACAGCCTCCAACACCTGGTAAGTATCACGACTAACCTCGGTGGAGTAGTGACGAGTTTCAAGTCAAGAAACTTGTTAATCAAATAACCTATGCAGAATATCAATATACATCTAACAACGGATAGCATAGTAAATAAATGGCACAAAGAGATATCATAAGATAAAATAGCAAAATATTCAAAGCATAGATAAAATACAAGTAAAAACAATTAAAGAAAATCAACGACAGTTCTAATCAACAACCATTGTGAAACAAGATTTACAAAAAGAGTCACCCCGAGGCACCCCATCTCACACCCATAAAGCTAAGTCACAAATCACGAATCTTATACACATGGAACCGTGTGCCCACATTATCAATCACCCTCGCACGACCAAGACCTCATGCCACAACATAAGTCACAACCGCACGGACAACTCACGTGCAAATACGACAATCCGCCCAGCGTGGTCATAGGCTCAATATCACAATCTGCCCAGCATGATCATAGGCTATCAGTCCTGACCATATCGTAGAGGAAATAAATATACAAGAATACATGTACATGGTCAATGGACAACAAGTTTCATCCTCCAGATTGGTATAAATGACATGTTAGGGTGTATGCATGTACACGTGTACTATCACAGTTCAAATCATCAAGTAATATCAAAGACAATGAGTAGCATATTGAGAACAACACAATAAATCACGTACTACACATGACACACACAAGGAAGTCATGAGCACAAACATGAATACCCCTTTTTCATCAACAACACACCCTCAGGCCATCACATATCATCTCCACATAGCAACCTTTATCTCACTGCGTCGATAATATCATAATAGCACCTGTATCACTCCGTCAAACAATATATCAATAACCACCCATATTGCTCCGCTCTGACAATAACACAATAGCCACATGTATCACTCCATCCATACTGTATATCAATAGCCACCCGTATCACTCCTCCCAGACAGTATATCAATAGTCGCCCGTATCACTCCACCCGACAATATATCAATAGCCAACCTATCACTCCGTACAATTAACAACAGTGAAATACCACCCTTATGCTCCGCATAACAATAATTGATCTGCACCACAAGTTCACATATGCCATAATATTGTCAAAATAACAATACCAATATCACAATAACACGTAGCCCACGCTTAACAACTACACTTCAATAAAAAGCATATTAATAGCCAACGAATCTAAACCGGTCAATTACCATATATAAGCCTGTGTACACACTTGTCACCTCGTGTACACGTATTTTACATAATTCAAATAATGCAATTAAACCTAATCTTACGGGGAAGTTTCCCCCATAGAGAGTTAGGCAAGATACTTACCTCAAAGAAGCTAAATAAATGCTATAAGAAGCCCTTCCCGTGTCAAACAACCTCCGGACGGCTCAATCCCAATCCAAATCGTGAAAATCCCTTCAAAAATGGCCCAAAATCGAGCTCTCTAACTCAAACTGTGATAAACAAACTCTCGAAATAAATACAATCTGCCCAGGCATTCCCGCATTTGCGGACAACCTCGCGCACCTGCGCTCCCCAACCCGCAGAAGCGGAACTCCTGCTCATGACACAACCTCGCAAAAGCGACTCGACCTCCAATCTTCGCATATGCGAAACACCAGAACCAGACCTGTCTAATAACATAGAAATGATCAGAAAATCATTTGAAACTCACCCGAGCCTCTTGGGACCCCGTCCAAACATACCAATAAGTCCTAAAACATAATATAGACCTACTCTAGGCCTCAAATCAAACCAAGCATCAAAACTACGAATCGCACCTCAATTCAAGCCTAATGAACTAATGAACTTTCAACTTCTAAAACTCATGCCGAACCATGTGAAATCAACTGGGAATGATCTCAAATTTTGCGTGCAAGTCCCAAATGATACAGCGGACCTATACCAAATTTCGGAACCACAATCTGAACCCGGTATCAACAAAATCAACTGCCGGTCATAGCTCTCAACCTTCCAAACCTTTAACTTCCCAACTTTCGCTAAAAAGTATCAAATCAACCTACGAACCTCCAAATCCTAATCTGGACATACGCGTAAGTCCAAAATCACCATATGAAGCTATTGGAATCATTAAAACACCATTACGGAGTCGTCTAGACAAAAGTTAAACTCTGGTCAACTCTTACAATTTAAGCTTCTAAAATAAAAATCACTCTTCCAAAATCCATCCTGAATAGCTCGAAAATCGATACTAAACATACACACAAGTTATAATTTATCATATGAAACTACTCAAGATCTCAAATCACTGAACGGAGTGCTAAAGCTTAAAATGACCGATTGGGTCGTTACATGGAACCATTAAATTATCAATCCGAGGTCATCTACTTAAAAGTTAAATCTTGGTCAACTCTAATAACTTAGATTTCTAAAATGAGACTAAGTACTCCAATTCACTCCAAAACCTTCCTAAAATCAAATCAATAATTCCTGCAAGTTATAAAACAACAAACAAACATACAAAAAGCATCAAATAAGCTAACATAGCTCAAATACACAAAATAACTGGATGGGTCGTTATGGTTATATACATAATAGCTAGACATATATAAAATGCTTGCATCTCTGACACATGAAAAGCATATCTGAATTCATCATTTCCCATGGGAAGAGCTATAGTCATCAGCTTAGTCAACCGTTTCCATTGCCAAAAGGGCAAAAACTACGGCACATGGTGAAGTTTTGAAGTACATTCAAAAAGCAAGTAAACACCAATCAACAAATTAAGGTTCTCAACATATTACAAATGAAAACTAAATATGAGCACCAAGTAACAAACAACTAATCAACTTTGTTCGCCTTATGTACATATGTGAGAATAAATAACTAATAGCATAGTAGTAAGTAGCATATATTCACAAAAGAATCTGACATAAAAGGAGTCTACTTGGCTACCTTGTAGAAAATTTAATCGCGTCAATATGAAATAGAATATCATACTCCAAGTGAAAGAATGCGGAGTATGACAACAGGTTACTCTAAGAAATAACCCGATCTTGAAATGAGGAATTAAATAACTTTAGAATAAATTGCTTCTTCAACATGAAAGAACCAATGACCTGATATGCAGTTCATATGATAAAAAGAAATGTAAATGAAACACAGACGTATTTCAATACCTATTAGTGGTAAGCAATATGTTTACCTTAAAAATCGAATAACAGTTGAATTTTATACGTGGTTTTAAGGATACGTGATCTAACTTGATACAAAATAAGAAAGCAGATTAAGATTGAAATTAATGATAAGAGAAATAAATGCAAACCACACAATTTGAACAATCTAAGCCTTAAAGGTTGATCACCCTTGAGGTAAAAAAAATGCCACAATTGATGCCGAAATAAATTAATGATATGATAACAACTAGAAATGATAGTTTTTTGCCTTTGGATGCGCGTTACAGTGTGTCCTTTAAATAATCAAAAATCTATTTATATATTGGAGGAGTCATACTATAGGTACAATCTTATATAAGGTAAAAAATCTCATGATTTGATACTTAAGCAGTTCTATTAATACGTGCCGAGATTCTTGCCGTGATGCGCCACCGGTTACGGATGTTTCGGCCTTCTATTATGTTGGTTCGATAATGTTCTCTCGAGGTTATTCGGGGTCAAGGTCGGTTCCGGGATCATGGGCTCAATGTTCTCGAAGATGGATGTTCTGACCTCGTGTTCTGGTTCGATGAGATTCGGGGTCGATCTTCAACCCTTTGTATTCCGAGCCTGATATGTCGTGTAATAGTTAGGACCGATTTCGACCGTATAGAGATAGTCCCTCGTTTTTCGGAGAGAAAGTGATGAGAAATGATATAAGCCTTAGATTCTCACTACACGAGTTTCCGGTTCTTACTCTGATAAGTGACGACAAATTCATGACGCCAGCGATAAGAATGGTAGAAACGTCCCGTCGGTGCAGTCTTCAGGGCATTAAATATGTGTCAGTTAATGGCCCGCCGCTTCAGGATACGAACCGCTGTTTTGAGAAAACTATAAAT
The DNA here is from genome assembly GCA_002018475.1 of Nicotiana obtusifolia. Lineage (NCBI taxonomy): Eukaryota > Viridiplantae > Streptophyta > Magnoliopsida > Solanales > Solanaceae > Nicotiana > Nicotiana obtusifolia. The sequence goes on from MCJB01024305.1 coordinate 86,318, forward strand.
ACCCTTTCATCCATGTGATGACTCACTTTTATGCCCCGAATTATTTCATTTATTGTATTGTATGAAATTAAATCGAGTGAAGTTGTACTCGAAGTAAATCGAAAGGAAATGGGACACATGGTCTCATTTAAGAAAGTCTAAGTCACAAAAGTCAACCGTGGATTGACTTACGAGTTAGAAGGTTCGGATTTGAATTCCGACGACTCGACTAGCTTCGGGAGAGAATATATGACTTAGACGAGTGACCGGAATATATTTGGTAGACCTCGAACAACACTAGATTCGAATCAAGGAAGTTCGAATTTACGGTTGAAAGGTGAAATTTTGATCCGGAAGCCGGAATGAAATTCCGGAAGTTGCTATAGATTCCTTATGTGATTTTGGACTTGCGTGCAAATTTTCAGACCATTCGGACACGGTTTGGTCAGGTTCGGATCGAAGGATCGGTTTAAGGACCTTTGGAGTCCATAGGTTTGATTTTTTATGCAAACCTAAAAATTTGATGTCTATTTTAGTGTTCCAATGATTGGAACAAGTTTAAATGAGATTATAGGACAGGTGTGCATGTTCAGACAAAGTCCCGGGGGTCTCGGATGAATTTTGAATGGTTAACGGGACTTAGTTCGTCGCTTCGTGAAGCGATGACATTGTGCTTTCTGGTGTAAGTGATATTAAAATTAGTAAAAGACCTCCAAATTCAATTTTGTTTGAGGAATTAACTCCGTATTGAAATTTCGGAACCGTAGCAAAAAGAATCGTCCAAAACGGACTTCGTATGAAAAAGTTAGACTTATTTTTGTAAAATGAGGAAAATGATCAGTTGGCTGATCAGATTCGCAACCCAAAAAGCGATTCGCATATTGACAATGCGAAACCCTCCAACCCTCGCGAAGTGAAGCAGAAGCTTCAGGTGGGAAATGCGACGAAAAAGCGACTCGCATGTTGAGAAAGCGAGCCGCGAAAATGGCAAAGGCCATCGCGAACAGGAACAGAACTGGAGGGGCTATTTCGCGACGAGAAAAGCGGTCCGCATGTTGAAAATGCGAACCGCGAAATGCACCTGGGCATCGCGAAGTTGGACAGAACCTGGGCCAACTTTTTGTTCAGTTCGCGATGGAAAAAGCGGTTTGCGAAAGTGAAGTGCGAACCGCGAATTTGCACATGGGCGACGTGAAATTGACTTTTGCTGAGTATTTTGCCCGATTCTTAAGCCACTATAAATAGGACCTAGGGTCCATTTGTGCGCAACTGAAACACTTAGCTCAATACCCACGAGATAAAACATTTGTAAGCACAAAAATCACTAGAAATCAACCCCCAAACTCACATGCAAAGAAGATTACATGATTAATCTTACAAAGAAAGGGGTTGCATCACCTTAGAAAAAAATTTGGGGCTTTTAAGAAGAAGATTAAAGTGAAGCTTAGAACAAATAGAGGGGGGAATCTCAAGAGAAACATCGGGTAAGTAATCTATACCCTCAATCCCTCTTAGTTTATTGTTTTCCATACTTAACCCCATTCTAAATTCACAAATTTGTGAAAGAGAAGAACCTAGGATTCTTCTCAATTTCTGAAAAATATGAAATTGGGATTTAATGTCAATCCGATGACGGATTTTGACGAATTTGAGATGTATAGACCCACATTGTAATGGGTAACAACATTTCATGAATTTCGAACAATTTCGACAAATGGGCCCCACTATTGACCTTGAGTCAATTTCGGGAATTTACCCATAAGACGTATAAATTTAAATGGAAATTGGTTTCCATTGTGAGTATTGAATACGATGAATTATTTGTGAATAGATTTGGAGCCTTTGGACGCAAGGTGTCAAGGCTAAGGTTTATTCAAAACCTTAAATTGTTGCCGAGCAAGGTAAGTGTCCGTCTTAACCTTAGCTCGAGGGATTAGGTACTATGTGCTATATGCTAAATTGCTTTTCTATGAGAAAATCGTATAGGTAAGGTGACGAGTACCTATACCTTGGTGTTAAACATGATCGTGAGTCATTTGTTGATGATTATTGTATATTGATGTCATCATTATTGTATGATATTCATGATATTGCTGCAATGCATAAGACAAAAATGTTCCTAATTGCCGGATGATATCCGTGGAAATTATTATGATATATACATATATATATATATGAGGGGCGGGTGGCACGCCTGCCACATAATATTGTGAAAGAAGGGCGAATGATACGCCAGTATGTGAAGTAAACAATTTAATGTTCTTATTGATGATGAATATGGATGTAATCACTTCTTTCTTATAATTGGGATTAATAATGAATTAGTTAATTAATTGAGTAATCGCTAATAAGGTAAATAATTAAAAAGGTTCGTGTCTAATTCATTGGGTATGGTCCTAGGTGTTAAACAAAAGTCTATAAAAGTCCGGTGTCATAACCATAGTAATGTGTCTAGGTTTAACGAAAATATAAATGGGACGGGGGAAGGTTAATTAATAAACATGAGTAGTAGTAAATTGTCAACATTAATTTAGTTAATTACGAGTCAAGTAGTGGTCTAGTTAGAGTTGTCTCCCCTGGCCAGGTTGGGTGTTGATGATATTATGTGTATGGGGGAGCGGGTGGCACGCCTGCCACGAGATATTGTGATTGTGGTGACATGTATAGGTGGAGAGACCGTAGCCGGTGCCACACTTGTCACAAGATGAATTGTGTTTTATATGGCAATAATTTGTTAAATTCAGTAATATTGAAATACGTATGTTTATTTACTTCCTTATCTGTTTATTTTATCCATGTTTAGTTGCTAATTGTAGTAGTGTATAGGTATATATATATATATGCATATGTTATGTTCAACAGGTTTATCTGGAGTCCGGTCTAGCCTCGTCACTACCTCGCCGAGGTTAGGCCAGGCACTTACCAGCACATGGGGTCGGTTGCGCTGATACTACACTCTGCACTTTTGTGCAGATACCGGCGCAGCAGGTGTCGGACAGTAAGAAGACGGACTTCCAGTTTTTGGCGCGACTTCTCAGGCGACTCAAGGTAAGACTGCAGTCATTCGCAGCTCTTGACGTCATCTGTCCATATTTTGTATCTATTTCCTTGTAGTTCGGAAATAGCACTTTTGATATTTCTTTCAAGACCTTTGTATGTAGAAAATCTTAGACTGTTTGTGAACACTGTGACACCAGTTCTTGGGTAGATTTTTGTAAAGGGAAGGCGATGTATATATAATATTTCCACATGTTAACATTATTTATGTTTATGATTTTGCGAGCAATTAAGTATGAATGTTAATGTAATTAATGAGTTTAATTATCGGCTGGCCTAGCTCCCATTAGTAGGCGCC